>NXFB01000997.1:14089-29539 GCA_002525835.2 Ipomoea batatas
GGATTCGAATAACATAAAGATAGAAGATCTGATCAGCGGGCTAATTACACTACTCACGATTCATTCATCCAAAATATTAATGGCTCAATAATAATGAAAAATGACAAGTCAATTTCATAAATATTAACAACTTTTACAGGATGTTTGGTTGGAACGGAGGAATTAAGAAGGAAATAAATTGCAATTCAGTGAAAAAAGAATAAGGTATGAATAAAGTAAAAATTAAAATGACATTGTTTGGCAATGAAGAAATGAGGAATATAATTATTCGGAATTAGAAAGAAAGAAATGGTATAAAAACTAAAATGCCCTTGTTTATAATAATAATAATAATAATAACCAACATGGAGGTTCTAATAGCATAAATATATATATCTGACTTAAAAGTTATAGTGGGAAGTAGTAATATGGAGGTTTGAATAACATACATATATAGATTTGATCGGTGGGCTAATTGCGCTACTCGTGATTCGTTCATCCAAAATGATAAATGGCTCAACAATAATGAAAAAATGACAAGTCGATCTTATAAATATTAATAACTACTACAGGGTGTTTGGTTAGAATGAAGAAATTAAGGAGAAACAAATTGTAATTTGGTGGGAAAAAAGAATAAAATGAGAATAAAGTAAAAAATTCAAATTACATTATTTGGTAAAGAGAAATATAATTAGTGTGAATGAGAAATAAATTACTGATATAAAGACTAAAATATCATTGTATAATAATAATAATAATAATAATAATAATAATAATAATAACCAAGGGTACTTTTGTCATTTTCTTCATTTTCTTTTATTTTCCCACCCTCACCAAATTGCAATTCAGTAAAAAGAGTAATTCTTTCGAACCAAACATTTTAATTTGCTTTGCTATGGAATAAAGTAGGAAAAGAATTTCAACTATATCCAACCAAATGCCCTATTAAAATTTGTAATATTTATAAAAATTAATCATTTGACCTTTGTCGTTATTTTCTTATTTTCTTTTATTTTTCAACCGTTAAATTTACCTAATTAAATAATATTTATTCATACTTCTTATGGAAAGCTTTTCTCATAGAGCCATACCTTATACTACAATAATACTAAAACCAACGATACATAACCAAATTGTAATACATATCATTGATTATATGATAAAAGAAAAGTTTTACTCCATATTCATTGCAATTTATGACTCAAACAAGATTAATTCACATCCATCGTATTATAAACATTATTGTTATAAATTTTAATAATTCATAAACTTTTTTTTAAACATAGATTCCAAATGAAAAGAAATCAAAAATTGTGACTTTTAATTTTACTGACTCTGTTATAATGTAGTATTTGTTCATAACTATTTTCTCAAGCTACTGAAGCACAAAGAGTCAATATCGCCTCCATTAAGACTCAAACCCACTTCTTCCATATGGGAGTGCATGGAAGTGCAATCGAGTGCTACTAGACTACAAGGTTTTGACTTACATAAATGTTAAAATTAAAATATTCAATATAATTTTGATTTGACTTGACTGTCATTTCATTCAAACCAACCCAACCAAACCCTTAAAAGGAAACCTAATTTACAACTAAACAAAACAAGTTATAGCAGATATGGGCCTGCTGCCAGCGAAGCGTAATTGCAAGTTTATTTTGGGCCCACTTTAAAGCCCAATTTGTCATTGCTCAATTCTGTATATAGTTATACCATGTGGCAAATTATTCTATGGACCCGGGTCCATCTTGCAAGATGGACCTGGGTCCAAAAATACACAATTTATATTCACAATTTACATATTGAATGTTTACAATAATGTTCACAATTTATATACTGAATATTCACAATTTAAATTATGAACATTCAATATGTAAGTTGTGAACATTCAGTATATAAATTGTGTATTTTGACTTAGGTCCACCTGGACGCATCACAATTTACAAATTGAATGTTCACAATTCAAATTGTGAACATTCAGTACGTAAATTATGAACTTTTTTTTTTGAAGCCCAAACTGCAGATATATTACTCATCATCGAAAAAAACTGAATACAATCAGGAGGGAGAAGATCCCAAACCCCAAGGACAGAGGGAGAACCAGTCGCCCGTGCTAGCACGTGAACTACATGATTCGCTGACCTTTTGACATTGCGAACTAGCATGTTCCCGATGTCATTAGCAATATGATGACATTGCTTAACTAGTAGACCAACATAAGAAAAGTCCCTACAACCAGAATTAAAACCAGTGCAAAAAATTTAAACAATCAGACACAACAATCACATTATTAAAATTACGACTCTTGATCCAAGTGAGGGCTTCCTTAACCGCCAAAGTCTCTGCTAGATAAGGGTCATTAACACACTGTAGTCGTCATGCACAAGCTGCTATAAAGCACCCCAAATGATCTCGAATTACAGCACCAAACCCCTTGACATCACCATGGATTGCAGCGTCAATATTGCACTTGACCTTGCCAGCTGGAGGCGGTTGCCATCCTAAACCAGTATCATTTGCATGAGAAACCTGCGGCACATCGTGAGGGAGGTAAGCCTGATGCCAGTTAGCAAGAAGNATATATATATATATATATATATAGATAGGGATGCACTCTCATGCGAACTGCCGTCCAGGTAAGAAATGAGAACGCTTCACAGCCGTCCACGTGTCCATATCAACGAATCAGATGCAATTTTTAAAAAATGACTCGGTGGCATTTTCGTAAATAACTGGAACTTTGGTGCACCTAGTTTCACTTACAAGTGCACCTATTTTCGCACCTATTTTCACTTACAAGTGCAAGTATTTTACTTTGTTAATATTCATGCACCTATTTTCGCAAATACTTTCACTTACAAATGCAAGTAATTTACTTTGTTAATATTCATGCACCTGGCTGCAACCTAGGTGCACCAAGTTATAACATAGATTGCACCTAGTGATAACATTAGGTGCACTTAGTATTGATACTCAGTGTACAATTCACTTGCACCTGTATTTCATTTCACTTGCATCTGCAATACATTTTACTTGCACTTGTGCAATTAATTTACTTTGTTAGCATTCATGCATCTGGATGCACTCTATGTGCACCTAGTTATAACATTAGGTGCACTTAGTATTGATGTTCATTGTACAATTTACCTGCACTTGTAATACAATTTACTTGCACGTGTGCACCTATTTTCACTTACAGGTGCAAGTAATTTAACTTGTTAACATTTATGCACCTGGGTGCACCTATTTGCACCTAGTTATAATATTACGTGCACCTAGTTATAACGTTAGGTGCAACTACATTCCGGACACGTGGCGCACTGTGATTCGTCCGCAGTTCTCTCCTGGGCGGCCAGTAAGCACCTGAACGCAATCCTATATATATATATATATATAGGTGCCTAGGAGAGAAATAAGAACGATTCACAGCCGTTCACGTGTCTAGATTAACGAATCAAATGTAATTTAAAAAAATGATGCGGTGGCATTTTCGTAAATAACTCGAACTTTGGTGCAAATAAATGTGTGTGTGTGTGTATAGGGGCACACTCTAATGAGAACTAGTGCCCATGAGAGAAATAAGAACGATCCACAGCTGTCTACATGTCCAGATCAACGAATCAGATGTAATTTTAAACAAACGATGCAGTGGCATTTTCGTAAATAACTTGAACTTTGGTGCAAGTAAATGTGTTATAAGTAAAAGTAGTCGGTGCACATTTGCAAGTAAAAAGTGCAAGTAAAATCACTTACAAGTGCACATATTTTCACTTACAAGTGCAAGTAATTTATCTTGTTAACATTCGTGCACATAGGTGCAACTAATTATACCGTTAGGTGCAACTAGTTATAACGTTAGGTGCACTTAGTATTGATGCTCTGTGTACATTTTACTTGCACCTGTAATACATTTTATATGCACTTGTGCACTTATTTTCACTTACAAGTGCAAGTAATTTACCTTGTTAACATTCATACACCTAAGTGCACCTAGTTATAACCTTCGGTGCAACTACATTTAGACACGTGTGGTTTAATCAACTCGGCCTAATCCACTCTTTTCCTATAATTCTTTAGGAGGTTGCACTAGTATTCTTTCCCCCTCAATACATGTGGAGATGACTTGTGCTTTGATCATAAAGCCATTCACAAGACTCAAGGCTTACACAAGTATACAACTCGTTACTCCCATTTCTACTTCACCGGGTAAAGGTTTGAAGTTTGAATCACAAAAGATGTTCTTCTCCAACTGTGTAGACTTGGCTTTGAATGGGATTGAATTTGCCAAAGTCTTGATCTTGATATGGAATTGATCGTGTTTGTCTCTCACTGGTAAGCTAGAATGCACTTGATTACAATAATACTTGTAAGCAATTTTTCTAAAAATGACCAACATCTCATTCAACTTGAATTGAGGTATTTATAGACTTCTTTGAATTTGTCTGTTGAAAGGAAAGAAAATTCAATCAGCTATCTTTGTTTTTTTGTGTATTGACTAGTGATTTAGTGTGTTAGGTTATCAATGTTAGGATTTTCCACCCATTCTTGACTTTTAGTGTAAGAAAACTTTGGCATTTTGTCTTGGTCAATTTTGAAAAATCTAGTGAAGGTTTCATAGGTAGTAAACATCTCACAGTTAGAGCAAATATTCCATGTAGTACCAATATCAATAAGTCATTCTTTGGGATTTCACCCAATCATGTTTGCCTCTATCACAATTGTCTAAGCGATGATCTCGTACTCATTCTGATTGTTGTGGTCCACTACAATAGCCTGATAATTTTTATTATTTTTCTTAAGGGCCATGCAATTAGTAGACTTGTGGGCCGTTTTGCCAGAATTTAAAATTTTTCCATGAAATTGTTTCTTCAAAACCCTTCCTTTAAGACCAATATGTTTTTCGATAAATATTATTTTTCTTAAGGGCCATGCAATTGTTTTTTCAATACAGGTTTCTGCCGGAAACCATGGCGGAAACTAGAGTAGTTTATCTGGTTTCCATCATAAACCAATATGTGTACTAGTCTGTCATGATTTCTAGCAGAAACATGTACTAGTTTTCACCGGAAACCAATTGTTTACCCACCTCCTTAGTCCATTCTGTCAGTGTAGCCATGGTTTGTCCGTGTAGCCATCCATTTCTAAAAAATGACTTCCGCCAAATTTTGGTAGAAGTCATTTTCCACCAAAATGACTTGATTTTCCTCGGTCAATGAAAGTTATTTTTCGTTAACTGAATTTTCCAAGCGCAACCAAACACGGAAAACCTATAAAATGATTTTTGAAAATTATTTTTCAGGTTTCCAAACACACCCTTAGATTCATCACTCTATTTCGCCCCATTGATATATAGAAGAAATATGTTATTTATATTCAGTAAGATGGACTAACTCTTTCACCTTTCTTGAATTTCACCAAAACCCTTGATTTTCATAACCGCTTGATCAAAATGAGTAGCTCAAATTCAATCTGTTGTCTTTGCTACTTGAGTCAATAACGTACTGCCTCCAACTTTGACTATGACTTTTGCAGTCTTATTCTCCAAGTATCCTTTGAAGTAGTGTGCCCAATAGTCGAATAAACCATCTAAACCTATGGACTCTTCTAATCCTATTTTGTCATAATAACTAAGCGAATTACATTTGGGGTTCTAATTAATCTATCAATACTAACAAAATGTATTCAATTTAGGATGCAACTGATAAAGGATTGTAGTATGTGGGAGAAGAAATGCAAGTGAGGAATGAAGATTCTCCGGGATGTCGTATCTCAAGGATGACAACTTGGAGTGAACAATGTGCAGTTGAGTACAAGGGAATAAGAACCTACAAGAGCTAAGTACAAGAGTATGCAAAAGCCATCAAGAATCACAAGTAACAAGCAAGCAATAGAGAGCAAGTGCCAAAGTAACTAGAAAGCAATGACTAAATAATCAACTAAGGAATCAATCAAACAAAGATTAGACTTGGATTAGTCCTTCCTTGCATAGGTGCCATATAGTGTCATAGGTAGGAAGTACAATATGTGCCAATAGGGATTCAAGGTTTGCCAATGCCAATACCTATACCAGTCTCCTTGGCCTATCAAGTAGTAGAATTTCACCCAAGTGACAATGTTACTAGCTTGAGACAATTTATCAAACACCTTGCCTACATCTTCTTCCAAGCTTCCTCCTTCCGAAGCAAAGGTGGGAAATGCAAGTAAATATAAGCTCTAGTATAGTCCAATTCCTTGGCAACTATACTACTCCTAGTCCTCCTAAATGGTTGGGCCCTAACAACATAAGAATTCATACAAAAATTCACTTACACCATGAATCCAAATCCATTAACATATATTCACTTCCTAATTGAAATTATAATCACGCAAACACCATAGCAAGTAAGTTCAAATCCAATTCCCTAAAAGAGTTTAGCCACACATGATCTTAGCTAATCACAACCACAATTAAGCAAGTAAGATATGGAATTAGGGAATAAAAGAATGAGAAATTGCAAGTGAATACTTAGCTCAATTACTATCAACAATCAATCAATCAAGAGTTGATCTCTAAGATCCAAGACAAGTTATCAATTTGCTTGAAAACTTATAGACTTTCTCTATCTAAAATTAAAGTACAATGAGTTTAGTAGCTTGAAGTTACGTAAAAAGTAAAATCTAAGTCTATCTCCCAAAGTCAACTCCTTAAACATCCTTAAATACTCCATTTCGCACTGCCTCCACGAGCGCTGGCACACTCGTGGCGGTCCTCATGCATCCTCCCACGAAATTCAAATGCGCTTGGTGCACTCGTGGTGCTCCTCGTGCATTTTCTCCATGAACACTTGCACGCACGTGGATTAGCTCGTGTAACTTTCTGTCAATCTCACAGCTTTTGCTCCCACGCTCGTGCAACTTTATGCCAGTCTCACCTCCTTAACTTGCATGCTCGTGAATGTGGTTGTGCAACGTCCTTCTGTAGGCTATCTTCCAATTAAGCCACAAATCTTGTCCAAATATCTACAATTCAGTCTCAAAATACTACAAAACACCAAATACACTCACCATAAGTCTATGTGCTACATATATACTATTTAAAGCCAATTAATACACAAACAAAGCACAAAAGACATCGATTAAGCACAAAATAATCTCAATTTGACCCCTATAAATGATGTATCGTTAGCACTTATCAACAACTTTCACTTCCTCGTTATTTGTAGTTAAATATATTATAAAATAATATTAAATTAAAAATTTCAAGGTTTGGCAACTTCCTTGATTAAAGATGCTCTGACCATCAAAATAGTAACCGTAAAGAGCATCACCAACAATGAGTTTTTGGCTTCCTTGATAAGTTGTGTGTGTGACATAGCTTAGGAGAGAGAAGAGAGACAAAAAACCAAATTTATACTGCAATATTAGGTTTTTTTACCTTGATTTTTCTGGAAAAAAATAATATAGTTGATGCGCATTGTGCGCACTACTGTTGTCCAATAGGCTCGTGCAGTTGCGAGCGTTGGATGGTCGCCAACCGACATCTACCTTGCTCTTTTTTTCTTTTTTCTTTTTTTCTTTTCTCTCCCATCCAATTGGCATAACAAAATCCCAAAGAATCACAAATCAATTATCTTGCTCTAAGAGCATCTCCAACAATGTGTTTTTGTTGGTATATTTTGCTTGTGTGGCAAGTTGTGTGTGTGACATGGCTTAAGAGAGAGGGGAGAGACAATCAGACAAATAAACATTTTATATTGTAATATTAGATATTTTTTCTGAATTTTTGAAAAAAAAAAAAAGGTAGCGGGTGCACATTGGATACACCAATGCGACCCAATAGGTGTGTGCAATGCATGTGCCAGCATAAAACATTAGATGATTACCAATTGACGGTCACTTTTTTTTTTCTTTTTTACCTTTCCCACCCTTGCCAAGTGACAAAAAAATATCTCAAAAAAATTTGAAATCAATAATCTTGCTATAGAATAAAGAATTACTGTTTTATAAGTTGACAATCTTTACTAGTCTTTTAAGGTACCTGCCTATATAAATACAGTCAACAACCACTTGCAACTCATTAAATCTTCCAAGTTCCAACCAATCCAACCCACCCCTCTTCTCTTACTTTTCCACAGTTAACTTTCTCCATCTTCACCAAAAAACTAAGAAATGGCTTCCCAAAGAGCCAATCGCCACCAGAGAAGGCCATCACAGAGTGTGTTTGCTCTCCCCGACGATCTCTCAGCTCCTCCTCTCGACATTTGCGGCGGGGATCAGCAAGGCAAGCCAGCTCTTCCCCCACCTCCGGCGGCGCCGCCGTCAGCTCCGCCGGGACAAGTGAATCAGCCACCGTTTGTCAAGGCTTCTCCGGCGGAAAACAAGCCCAAGGCATCCCATGCAGTCCTTCAAGAATAAGATCATAATTTTAATTAATAATAATGTTGTTTCTCTTTCTCCATCCTCTTCGTCTTTTAATGCGCTTTTGGACTTCTATAAATTTTCCTGCTTTCTGAAATCTGAATAGTGAAATGAACGAATGGTTTGTACTTTGTAGAATGTCTTCGATCAGCTGCTAATATAGTTTCACTTCTTCCTCATAGATCCCTTTTTTTTCTTCCTGGATTTACTTATTTATTTGTTTTTGCTTCAGTTCTTTGTGTTTTTGAACATGGTTTAAGCAGATTTATGGCGAATAATTATTGCTTAGATCAGACCACCAAATCAAACCATTTATTGTCATCCAATTAAGGACTGATTGAGATGGGAAAATTGTTTCTTTGATATGACCATAAAATAAACTATTGATCTGAATCTGATGGTCCACAGTTATTTGCCATGGATCCGGTCCACTTGCATGTTCACAATTTCATAATTTCATATTTATAATTTCACATTTTCATGTTCATAATTTTATAATTTCATATTCACACTTCATAACTTCATGTTCATAATTTCATAATTTTATATTCTCGATTTCATAGCTGTTCACAATTTTATAACTATGTTCATAATTTCATAACTCAATAATACAATTTTTTTTTTATCTATATAATAAAATTGTAAATATTGAGAAATATAATTTTGTATATTGCGCTCTAAAATTATAAATAAAAAATTTTAAAATTGTGAACATAAAATTTTAAATTTGTAAACATAGACACGATCAGAATCCGGATCCATAGCATAATTTTCCGATGGTCCAAGGGTGGGCCACAATGTTTCTGGGCTGCCCATGTCATGGGTCTCATGTTGTCTGGGCCAGGATAAGGTACCGGTAAACATCATAAGTGGGGAGAGAATGTGGGATTCTCGATCTGAGTCCTGAGAAGACAACAAAAGAACATAGTCAGATTTTTAAATTAATGGTATTGATTCAGTTGATTTAGTGTTCTTAATAGGAAAATACTATATCTAGTCTATTTTTTACTCTTAATTTTTACTTTTACACACAAATTTTTTATGTAGAAACTTGTATTAGGATTCCACATGAAAAAAAGTAGATTATCACATCATGGAGTAAAATATAAGGACTAAGATTTGGGAGTATATAATTTTTTTTTTGAAAACATTTGGGAGTATATTTAGTTGAACTCTTTTAAATATATCTCGAATTAAACTCGTAATTTTTAAATATAAGACTTAGAAAAATACTACATAAACTTTCACTTTTTACTTCTAAGGTCAACTCCCTTTTACAAATTTTTGATATAAGCACTATTTTTGGAACCCACATAATGAAAATATTCTATCATTAGTTGTCATATCATGAAGGAAAAGTGAGGAAATAGAATTTGAGAGTACATCTAATAGAATCCATAAGTTTTATACTCCATCCACTCAATCATCTATTTTCACGTAATCAGATTATTTGAATGTATTAATACTTGTCAATTTTATTATATTTTTCATAATTTAATTAGAATTAAATATATTGCGTTATTAAAAAAAATTAAAATTATTTTAAAAATATTAATACAAAAAAGTATAAAATTAAACAATAAATAAAANCGCACTTTCAGTTGTCATTGATATTAGAAACTAGTTTAGGTTGGACTGTATAAGCCAATAAACATATGCTCCTTGAAACTCAGCATATTTCAGATTAAGGAATTACTGGAGTTAATAGAAGTAGCAACAAAAGCACACCTGTTGCTTTGTCAAAGGAAGTGTGGCGACTTTTACTATAATCGTAAGCAATATAATGGCAAATCCATAAGAATATGGAATGTGCACAGATTCGAGTCCACTCTTCAGTATCTGATAAGAGTAAGGCAGGTGTATCACCATATGTTCACTGATATCTGTATCTTGTATATACATGCATGTGAGGAACAACAGCAAGTGAAGAAAAATTAAAATTAATGTGAAAACTCTCTTTTATACACTAATAATACACCAGCTACTTTTTTTTGTAGGTTAGAGAAATTTTCTCAAATGCCACATGAAACTACTTGCTTCAATTTGAGACTTCAACACTTGTACCTTTATCAAATTTCCCATGTCACCAATATGTTGAACTGCAAGCAGAATGACTATGAATTGGTGTTTCCATAATTAGTTTAATAGCATAGCCCCCATAAATCCATAATACAAACTCAATTTATGATGGACAGCCATAAAATGCAACAGTAAATTTGCATTGAGCAATTAAATAGCCGATTCAAAAGAGTTGCAACAATTTAAAAGCCATGTTCGGAGCACAAGTGCTAAAAAAAGTTGAAATTCAATCAGAAACAGGCCTAATACCCGCTAAAATGTATAGAAAATAAACAGGAAGTATTGAACTAGTCGCGCTCATCAGCTAGCATGGACAGTGAAATTGAAATATTTACTGGAGCCGGAACTGAATTTAAATTTTCTAAATACAAAGTTTCATAATTCCATAACCAAACAATTAAGGATTATAGATTCTTAGACAACATATCCATCATGTAACTGTGATCGCAATTAGTTAAAAGTTATAAAACCAAACAAGGACTATAGATTCTTAGACAACATATCCATCATGTAACTGTGATTGCAATTGAGAAGTTACCTTTAGTACAAATTCCATGGAGTCGGAAATGAATCCGAACCAACCGCTATTCTTCTGAGGAACAGCGGCCGGGTCGCCTGAAGCAGCGCCACCGGTGGCCGCGTCAGTAGCGACGGCGGCATCGGCAATTGTATACAGAAGACTATCCGCTCGAGTTAAAATAGCGCCGAAGTCGACGGCAGAGTTGAGGGAGTGAATAGGAGGGAGCTCATGGAAGCTGAATCTCACTCTGGTGGAGACGAGTCGACGGTGCGGAAAGCTGCCATGGCGGGAGAAAGACGGCAGCGGTGTTCCGAGAAACGACGGCGAAGAAATTAACATTTTCGCCATAGATTCGTCCGGGAGAGTTGAGAGTTCAGTTCAGCTTTCGCATGAGTGGAGACGGATTGGGGTGGGAATAGGCCAGGCCCCTTTGTAGGGGCTATGGCCTGGCCTATTTAGGGCCTGGTTAGGCCTGGCCTATTTCAGGCTTAGGCCCAATTTAAGCCCTGTTAACAAAACAGGCCCAGGCCTATATAAATAAGGCCTGGCCTGCAGGCCAGGCCTGTTTATATTTAAAATATATAAATATACTAATACATGTAAACCCTAACCCAACATTTCCCATTCTGTTTCTTTTTTTTTTGAAGGTCTTCCCATTCTGTTTCTACTTCCGCCGCTCTCTTCCCCTCCCTTCCCCTTTCCTTCCATCTGCTCCAAGCCTACGCTCTCTTCCCCTCCTTTCCCATTTCTTTATGTCTGTTCTAAATTTACGTTCAAGTTTCATTAACGATGCTCCTGCTTTGTCTCCCAACTCTCCCTCTCTGCTGTTGGTCCCGACTTTGTTCATGACCGGAGACTCCTCTATTGACGGTGGAAACCACACTTTTTCTCGACCAGTTCGTTCGACCGACAGGCTTTCTTACGGATGAGATTTCGTCCTTGTAATTTGTAAGTAATAAGTTGTAAGTAATGACTTCCAATGTTTGTGTTTGGTGTTTGTGTAATGCTGCACTGCAAGTCTGCAATTAGCTCTTTTTTATGTTATTGGCTGTTTGTAGAGAGAAGATCAAGGAAATGTTTATGGAGGGCTTGGACAGTAACGCCCTCAAATGGGTTCGAGAGGTCATCATCTGCTCTTTCTCTTTCATTTTTTTTTAATTTTTTTTAATTTTCTAATCGTTCTTGAATAGATTCCAAATAGGTTTTTACCTAATTCGTGAATTTCAAATTTCAAATTGCGAGTCAAGTACTAGAGTTTTTATACAGTGTTCTTCATAAATGATTATTGTCGTATCTAGTTTGTATACACTGCCTTCTAGTTTGTATCCCTGCTTTATACACTGCCTTCTTGTTTATATGGTGTTTCATTTTCCAGTTTGCATAACTCTATTTTATTTTTCTTTCATTTTATGGTTTGTTTCTCATAGTATTCACCAGAACTACCTGAGTGATTCTAGTAGTTTAGTATGTACATAATAAACTAAATCAAAAGAACAAAGTTGATAATAGGCTTTATTCTTTGAACACAGGTCTGCTCACCGGCGACGGCGAGAAGCAGTTCCGGTTGGAGAGGGGGAGAGAGGAACTCACATGGGGCCTAGGAGCATACTTAGTCAACACGCATGGGACCTAGGGCCTAGGGCCTCTCATTAGCTTTATTTTTTTTTTTTTTTTGGAAATAATTAGCTTTATTTTTAGTGTTTTGTGCTTATTGTCTTTTTAGGAGACATCACAACTTTTAATGGTTGCTTTTTCTTAGTGGAATAATATACATGTGCTAGGGACTTAGGCTTGGCATTTTCAGATTGTATGGGGCTTGCGTGCGTGGAGCCAAGTGAAAGAACTAATCGTTTTACACTGTAACAGGCCAGTCATGAAGCCTTTTTAATGGCCTATATATTAACCGAATTTGGTCGGTTCGGTCGGTTAATTACGGTTAAGAGAAGATACGAGATGAGAAAGAGCTTGGTGATTCTTCAATGGCGGACGAAGAAAGCTGTAGCAGTGCAGGTGTAATTTTGGAATAAAGCATTAAAGCCTCTGCGAAGATTCACTTCAAATATTGAATAAATATTGAAATTTTATTAATAATTTGTAATGGTAATGTAATAGTGATTTTAATTTTATTTATAATGTAATGGTAATTTAAATTATAATTTGAAGATTTTTCAAATTTGTTTAAAAATTTCGGTTAACCGACCGATTAACCGAAAAAAATTTCGGTTCGGTTAATTCGGAAATAGAAACTTCGGTTCGGTGAACGGTTAAAGGGTTTGACAAGTTCGGTTAATTCGGTTTTGGTAGTTCGGTTCGGTTAACCGAATGAACACCCCTATCGGCAGTGGGCTTTCCTACTGTCTGAGCACACTTCAAGACTTAGTATCGAATCTAGCCGAAAAGATCGCTCTCTCTCCTAATTAATGCGGTATTTATAAGGGGGGAAAGTTGTAGTCTCCGGGGCTCCGGCATGGCAAAAACGTGGCGCGCATGCGTCCACCTCGCTCCTTGCCCAAGCGGGATGGAGCACGTGGCTACCCCAACATGACTTCTGCTAATCGAACGAAATCTCGACCGGTCTGAGGCGGTCGGATCGCAAACTGGTCGGGCCGAGATGCCGACCTACCGATCTACCTAACCGACCGGCGTGTATTTATACTATCAAATTTAATCATCCGTTTAGTTTACGAATTACACATATGTTAATGTGGACCAAATTAGTAATTTTGTTATAGTCAATGGACCATTTCGATAATCACATATTCACATGCACCATTTTATTTGAACAGTTAATTATTAAAACAATCCATTGACTATAACGAAATAATCAATTTGGTCCAAAGTAAATAGGTGGTTAACGACAAATCAAACGGATGACCAAATTGGTTAAAATTTTTAAAGTTGATGACTTAATTAGTCAACAAAATAGTTAAGAGCCAATTCGGTAAGTTCACTATATTCAATGAATCATTTCGATAGTTGACTCTTAAGAATATTATAATGAGTAATGACATTTTAAATACATATTAATATAGTGTATATATGTGTGTGTGTTATCTTTTTAAACTATGTTTAAGATGGTAGATGGTAGCCATTTATAAATTCAAATCTAAAATACGTGGTATTGTAACAGGGTGTTTGGTTGGAGGGAATTACAATTTCATTCCCACTTAATTTCCACATAATTCCGAATGCTACTAAATCCCATGGAATTGCAATTCCCTCATTTTCATGGAATTAGAATCCCATGGCCCCCTATGGGATTTTAATTCCATGGATTTTAGGAAGAAAAAAATATCATCTTGAGACAAAATTACCCCTCTATTTTTTAACCTAAAATTGATGCATGACCTTCCCTTTTAAATTATAGCGTGTATTATTCTTCGGCTGCTCTTTGTGTATGTTCATTTAATATTTATATGCAACAACTATTCAAAATTTGCATTATTTATATGCATTGTTTATATACAACAATTTTCGTGTATGTTCATTTGAATTCTTTATATGCAGAACTCTTCAAAATTTACATTCTTTATATGTAACAACTCTAACAATTTGTCAATTATAAATAATAATAATAATAATAATAATAATAATAATAATAATAATAATAATAATAATAATAATAATAATAATAATAATAATAACAACAATGGGCATTTTGGACTTTATATTACTTATTCCCTCTCAATTCCCATGTATACCAAACATTGGAAATTGAAATTCCCAGTAATTTTATTCCTGCCAACCAAACACTAGAATTTAAACTCCACTTTATTCCCGCATTATTATTTTCCCATGGAATTGTAATTATTTTCCCACCTAATTCATTTCTTCTAACCAAACGCCCTGTAAATGTTTGTGGTAGTCTCATTATAAGTTATTCAGTAGTATCAAAACATGTACAAATTTGAAAATATTGAATTTTTATGCTATACAACCCCATTTATAACTTCATTACTCAAAATTCCTACATTTATTATGAGCAAAAACTAAAGATAAATTTTATAATGTAGTTATTATGAGCAAAAATGAAAACATAGTACTTAATTAATACGGAATATATTAAATATGAAATTTCGAATGTTTAGAACAATATTGGTGTCCATTACCATAAATTGTGCTAACACAATTCTATTATATACAATTGAAAGTTATAACCATTAAATTCTGTACAATCATGTCGATTTACATGATGATACCAAGTGTAAATGTATCAGTTAAATATTATAATATTTTTTAATATTAAATGTATTATTCTAAATTCAAATAAAAAGGAGAATATTTTAAAGAGGATAGAGTAATATTGAATTAGTAAAATTGATATGATTTGCTTTTAACTCATCCGTAATTCTTAATGCATAATAAGGAGTAGCAAAAATTGAACCATCCAAAATCCAAATTAATGGGTAGCATAAAATGAGATTAGAAGATAAAACTTTAGCATGTCAAAATCTAAATCTCTTAAATGGTTAAAA
>NXFB01000998.1:4874-15271 GCA_002525835.2 Ipomoea batatas
GTGACCGCACGGCCGCACGGGAAGGCGCGGTCACATTTGAACAAATTTCTATATATATATATATATATATATATATATATATATATATGAAATTCTCAATAATTTCAGTATTTTCCCGAGGAATATTCTAGCTAGAGTAAGAAGTTAACTATTTCCAATATTAATTTTTCTAAAAAAAAAAAAGAAAGAAAAAACAAAAAACAAAATGGGTTGGCCAACGCTTATTTATTTATCCAACTATTTTTTTTAATATTTAAGTAATTTTATATTTGACGGATTAATCCTAAGTCTATAAACCTCGCCTATAAAGTCATTATAAAGGTAAATCGCGAATCACGCAATCAATTCACACATCTAAGTTTAATCTTCATTTACCCACAAGGATTCAATCCACCCATTCCATCACCATAAACCTTTTATTTATCTATTTTTATTCAGTTATATATACACATCACATCCACGTTTTGAGATAAAGTTATGTGGCATCTGCATGAGGATGGGGATTGGGGCATGATGCCATGATATGATGTTCATTATTCATACATCTCACCATCATCATCAATCATCATCATGCATGCTTGCTCTAAAGTGTACCTACCTGGAGCATACATAGCCACATAGGCATCTACACGCCAGCGAAGCAACTATTTGTTTCGATGTGTGATTTTTTCAACCAAAACAATATTTATAACTAATCAACTATTAATGAAAATGATCACCAAACTCATAATCCATCCATGCTCACTAAATAAACTTATACAATCAAACATTTTACAATAACACTGTAATTAGATATGGAATTTATAATATAAAAATACAACAAAATATCTACAAATTTAGTAACAGATTAAATAACTATAGTTTAAATACTTACTCCGCGGGAATTTTAGTATTTTGGCTATGAAAATCCGTTGATAAATTAAATATCCATTGTTTTTAATAATTAGTATCGGATTTTTAAGTTTGATTTTTCTTGTGATTCTTATATTTAAAATTATCATCTAAAACCAATAATGCTAAAATTGATTATATAAGAGAAATGTGTGGGTGTGTGTAAACGTTTTATGGAGTTTCGAATTACATTTTTGATCATCTAATAATTATACTCGTGGTACAAACTAAGTTTCTAAGTTGTATGCGTGACCATCTATAATCCTTAAATTCTGTGTACAATCCGCGACTTTAGTTTCTAAAGGACCAAATAAGACACTTTAATTTATTACGTTACATATTGATGGTAGAAATAGTTATCAAGAAACTAAAATTGCCACTTTACACTAACTTAAGGGCTAAAGATGATTACACATATAAGTCATGAAATAAGTCTGCATTATGAATATATATCATCAATGTTGAAAAAAATCCCTAATCGCCCAACGGGAGCCCGACGGGGCCTAGCACCTAGGCGCCCCATTTTTTAATTTATTATTATTATTTTTAAAAATTTTTAATTTTTTAAGAGTTGATAATTATAAAGTATTTAGTTGTTAATACAATAATACATTAATACTTTTTGAAAACATAATACATTAATACTTAATACTAAAGTATTGAATATTATACTAATTACCTAAAGAACGTCTATAAAACCTATAATTGATTAATTGTAAATTGTATACAAACGGCGACGTTGGACTGGAGGACGAGTGGAATTAGTTTGGCGGAGGAAAAATGATTTAGGAATTAGACAGTTAGTAAGACGATATTTTTTTAGGGTTATTCGCTCAAAACGACATCGTTTTGAGCGAATAACCCCTAAAAAAATGACACACAATGTATATTTGGCTGGCTAGGCTACCTAGGTGCCCGGCTACTTAAAAGGTCAATTCTGGCATTGTTCGAGGCGGGTGGGAGCCGGCACCTAGACGCGAATCTTGCAACATTGTATATAATTGAATGAACAAAAATAATTTGAGCTAATAAGAAAGATAGTGAAAATGTTGAACAAGTTTGGGATGGGCGTGATTAACATAAACAAAAAATTATTTGTACTTTTAAAAGTATATATAAATTCGCATTGTGATCTTTATTAATTAGATACACACGGTTAAAAGACACATGTCATTAGAATTAATAGTCAATAAGTAGTTACGTACTTAATTAAAAAGTTAAAATGATATTATACTTAATAGGTCGTAGAAAATTTGAACCCAAATAATTAAAGAGAAAAATGATGCAGTGGGCCAAAGAGGAGGTGCCACGAGGGCACCAATAATTAGTGCGAGCTCACAAAAAGACAGCCAATACCCATCAACCCACGTGGCCAGCTTTGATTGCTGAATGGAAACACGTGCCGAGTCAGCAGTGGGGCCCAGGATGGTGTCTGGTCCTACTGGGGAATAGCCTATAGCCAATAGTAGTAACGTGTGAATGTGAAGACTTTTGTCCACACTCGCAACATAAACAGCATCAAAGCCCACCTTTGTCTTTGTGAACACAATGAATCGAATTTTCTTGTGATGTTTTCAGATTTGGTCCACTCACCTCAATAATACTACCATTTTATGATCGTGTGTGGAATAAGGGGATATTCGAATTTTGTTTTCGATATTTACAAATTTTGAGTAATTTTTTTTAGTCAATATTTGAATAGAATAATAATTTAGATATACTTAACCTAGTCGGGGTGTTGTTGAGTAGAAAGGGACTCATCCCTCCTTAACCAAAGGTTAAGAGTTTGATCCATGTGCCTATAATCCAAACGGTGGAAACCTTGAACTACAAAAAAAAAAAATAGATATACCGAATCTGGATGAAATTTAAGAGTTCGATCCATGTGCCTACAAAAAAAAAAATAAAAATAGATATACCGAATCTGGATTAAATCATTTCAGATGAGTTTAAGCATACCACAAGAATGTTATTTTTTTTCATTACTTTTTTATTTTTAAGTTGATTTTAAGTTTTTTTTTTCCATTATATTCGGGATTAATATATACATTTTAATTTGTATTTGCATAATACGAAATTTTTAAGTTGATCGAATCAATCATATTTTCAGAAAAACAAAATAAGGTGGCCAATATGGCCTTGCTCCATGGGAGAGGAGACAAGTTGATTGCTAACCCTCTGATTGACATTCATGTGTTTCTATTGAAGGACAAAGCATGGATGTTTTCATCTAGGAGAGTGCAAGTCACAAGTGTATGTGTTTAAATTAGTTTGTTTAATGAAATTTTTGACTGAAGTTATTTATCTTTTAATTTTTTATTTTGTTAAATTTAAGTATTAGTATATAAAATATATATATATATATATATATATTTTAAAATTTCATTTTTGTTAAATTTAATTATTAGTATAAAAATTTATATATTTTAAAATTATATTAAAAGTAATATTAGATGTAAAATATAAAATTTTAAAACCATAAGAAAATATTGAAGAAAATAAGCATAGAAAAAAGTGTTTATTTTAACTAATAAATAGTAAGCAAGACAATTAAAATGAGACAGCTAATATATATAACTTATTGCCATAATGAATAATATTGGTTTCATGCCCAGGCCAATAACTAATTTGGATCGCCATAAATTTAAAACTTGGTTCAAATTTCAAATTTTAATTTTGGCAATCTGATTATGTTGACCTATAATAACACTAAAGACTACTTTTATTTTTACAATTAAATGTGATAAATTTGTCACTTCAAACCCAAAAAAAAAAAACAAAATAAAAAAAAAATAAAGAAAAAAGATTCAATATAATCTTCCATTCTTTCGAACATTTTAAAAGGATAAAAAGAAACATAGAATTGCCTTTGTAGTTGTGAACAGAATAAGTCTAAGTTTTGAAGGAATTCTCTTGTGGTGTTTTGAGATTTGGTCCACACTATATGTTCCAGCACACATAAGTATTAATAGCATCAAATAATGTTCCATGTTGTTGGCATGTTTATTATTGCTTTAATTTTCCAGCAACCCGGCCTACATCGTAGAAAAAGATGTGACCATCAATGAACTACTGGTGCAAGTTTATACAAGAAATGAATTGAATATATTATTATTGGTACTTAGATTGACTGATGATATTCTGAAAATGTGGCAAAATATATATTCACAGAAAATATAGAGAATGATGTGTGGATCAACCATTCAGAAAGAAATAGAAGTTCATAGAAGTGGTACAAAGTAATAAATGAATTAATAATATCTAAATAGACTATTCAGAAATATCTAAATAGACTTAAGTGATGTTACCTATGTAGCTAATTAAATGTACACATATATATTTAGAAAAATGATGTCCACCCATATAATTATTATTATTACATTAATTGCCCGCATGGGTCATAGGGATGAAGTTTGGGAACAATGACTTGTGATCGAGTCTCATCAGCGGCGTTGTAGGAGCAATCTCTAGCCTTTGTGTTCAGCTGAGTTACCATGATCTTGGGCTTGGGGACACTTGTTCAGTAAGCATGTACGGAGTAATTATTATTATTACATTAATTGATCACATGGACAACTCAGTTGGTCATAGGGGTAAAGTTTGAGAACAATGACCCGATATCGAGTCTCATCAGTGATAGTGCGACAGTGTGAGAGCATTCTCTCAAATTATTATTACACAATTAATTGCCTGCATGTGCAACTCAGTTGATCATAAGGATGAAGTTGACTTCTTGTGCAGCCAACTTAGTTGTGCTTATACTACATTTTCACAACTATATGATGTAGAAGTTTTTGTATGACTATTTTATTTTTAAAACTCAATATGAAATGAAATTGTCACATCAAGTATGTAGTTATTAATAGAAAGTAACTTCCTAATGAGGTTATATCATTGTTCATATATTTAATATGTTAAATATATGCAGAATTAATGCATTGTATCTTAAATTTTCGTCCCACTTCATTTTTTTTTTTGAATGCTACTACCTCCCGTATACAGGGAAGGGTTTGATGCAACTGGACCACAAGGCCCTTGGCATTTTCGTCCCACTTCATATATAACATGGTGGGTTAGATAAGATTTTATGCATGGTTTTAATTTGTATATAAAACTCATTCTACCTAGCTTCAACCTAAAATAATAATGTATTTAGTTTTCAAAACCTACACATCCATGGTTGAGTTCTCTGGTGAATACACATATATGGACTAAATTAGTTAGGATTGTCACTCCATATTTAGTATGAACAAGTGTGATATTATATTATAACTTTTTTTTTTTTTTCTTGTGAGGATATATTCATGACCGTTTAGTGTGGGGGTTCACAAGTGTTTTCCACCTTACTTTCAATATTGCCCATGATTTTACAAGCTGTCATTTTAACATGTTGTGCACAAAATGGGGAAAAGGTAAAAGGTATTTTAGCAGTGTTCAAAGGATCAAAGACATTCTTGGATTATATGTATAAGTTCCAAAAAGGTATTATTATTGTTATAGTTGGGGGAATGAGTTGGCTTTACAGAAAGTGGTTAGACCTATTTGTTGTGAAGTGAGTTCCAAAACCATATTCTTTAAAACCACACTTTTCAGCCTTGTATTACTACTTCATACTATACGTGTATGCATTTCCCATTTCAAATTAAAGGAGAATAATTTCCTCTTGGAAAACTGCTAGTATTTGCCTGGCTATTTTAGTTCTTATTGCAACATGGCCTTGCTATATATAATCCATAAAAAGTAATTCCGACATCTCACTACGAAATTCACCAACAATTGCTATGTACACATCATACAAGCACTATATTTAAAGACTTTTAACAATTTACGATTTTTTTTTTTTTTTGCTGCAAAATAGCATCGCATTCATAACGTATATATTCAAATATTCGGCAAATTAGTGTCATGTAAGTATACATGCATCAAAACATATTTTATATTAAGAGCACTTTATATTATGCTTTACCATTAGCCTCATCTTTTAAGTTCTATATTATATATATTGATGTTTATCTTAATGAAAATTTTAACAAGATATCTTAACACTAGATGCCCTCCCTCTAGATTATATAATGTATTTTTTGGAGTTCTAAGAAATAATAATTGTATCCAATATAGCACAAATTAAAGTTAGAAAATAAGGTTGCAATAAAAGTTAGAGCTATAAGCGCTTAGATATAGTATTTACTTTAATTTTTAGAATTACATATTTCTATATAGGATGCATCTGTTCTTATATTTTGACAATATCATCAGTATTTACCCATGTCAGAATCCAATTCAATATGCATACATACAAATAAGAAATACTTTGACTATTGTTTTATTAGCTAGGGAAAAAGTAGCATAATGAGGAATTCAAATGCATTATTTCCATTTCATCTAAAGATATGCATACATCGGTTTTACTTGCAACGTTTTTTTTTTTGAAAACCGTTTTACTTGCAACTTTAATTACATTGTCATTAACCATATAGGTTTATATGAGAATCACCTTTTACGTAAATTCATATATAATTTAATTTTTCATTTTGTTAAATTTAAGTATTACTATAGTATATAAAATTTATATATTTAAAAATTATATTAAAAGTAATATTAGATGAAAAATTAGATTTTAAAATCATAAGAAAACATTTAAGAAAATAAGCACGAAAGAAAGTGTTTCGTTTAACCAATAAATAGTAAACATTACAATTAAAATGAGACAGATAGAGTATTATATTATTACTACAGAATATATTTAATATATAACTTATTGTCATAATCAATAATATTGGTTTCAAGCCCAAGAACTAATTTGGATTTAAAATTTGGGTTCAAATATCGAATTACTTTTATTTTTACAGTTAAATGCAATAAATTTGTGACTTCAAACAAAAAAATAAAAAATATTAGATCTTCCATTATTCTTTTGAACAGCTACTTTCTCAACCTACTGAATCACAAAGAGTCAACAGTTACCTCTACTGAGGCTCGAACCAACTCCCATCATGCACCGAATGAATCTAAGTTTTGAAGGAATTTTCTTGTTATGTTTTGAGATTTGGTCCACACTATGTTCCAGCACACAATGATAATAGCATAAAATAATGTTCCATGTTGTTGGCATGGATATTATTGCTTCAATTTTCCAGCAACCCGGCCTACATCATAGAAAAAGATGTGACCAATTAACTACTGGTGCAAGTTTATACAAGAAATGAATTGAATATATTATTGGTATTTAATTAGATTGACAGATGATATTCTGAAAATGTGGCAAAATATATATACACAGAAAATATAGAGAATGATGTGTCGATTAACCATTCAGAAATAGAAGTTCATAGAAGTGCACAGTAATAAATGAATTATTAATATCTAAATAGACTTAAGTGATGTTACCTATGTAGTAGCTATTAAATGTACACATACATTTAGAAAAATGATGTCCACCCATATAATTATTATTAGAGTTAATTTCAGAAATAGTCCTTCGACTATTGACTTTTACTAATTTTTGTTCTCGAGTTTTAATTTTTACCAAAGTTGGTCACTTTACTATTAATTTTGTATCAATTTTGGTTATTATGTTAAATCTATGTTAAATAGGTGTTAAAATTGAGAGCAAAAATGTAAAACCAAATATTTTAACCTTTCTTCTTCACTTTGTTTCCTCTCCTCCATCCAAGATTATATAGGGAACAATGTGAGTCAATATATATATATATATATATATATATATATATATATATATATATATTTTACATTTTATGTTAAATTGTTTCAAGTAATCAAAAAATTTTTTTTATGTATTTTATTTTTTATTTTTTTTTTGGTTTACTACAATGTAATATATACTCCATAATATTTATTTTTTTATTATAAATTCTCTAACTGGATGTGGAGTGTTATTGTATATTTTATTGTTATATTAGGTGTTATTATTATTATTATTATTATTATTATTATTATTATTATTATTATTATTTGATAGAAAAAATGGTAGAAAATGGCACCACTAGGAGGGGAAACAAAGTGAAGAAGAAATGTTAAAATATTTAGTTTCACATTTTTGCCCTCAATTTTAACACTTATTTAACATAGATTTAACAGAAGGACTAAAATTGGTACAAAATCAATAGTTAAGGGACCAACTTTGATAAAATTAAAAGTTGAGGATAAAAATTGGTAAAAGTCAATAGTCGAAGGACCATTTCTAGAATTAACTTTTATTATTATTACATTAATTGCCTGCGTTATTGGTCATAGGGGTGAAGCTTGGAAAAAATGATTCAGGATCGAGTCTCATCAGCGTCATTGTAGGAGTATGTAGTCTCTCAAAGTGAGGGGGCTCCTTATGCACAGTAAACGAATGTCTAACATTTGTGTTCAGTTGAATTACCATGATCTTGGGGTTGGAGGCCCTTGTTCAGTAAGCATATAATTATTATTATTACATTAATTGCCCACATAGACATCTCAGTTGGTCATAGGGGCGAAGTTTGGGAACAATGACCCAAGATCGAGTCTCACCAATGGCGGTGTGAAGCAACCTCTCAAATTATTAGTACATTAATTACTCGCATGGGCAACTTAGTAAGCAAATGTCTAACCTCTGAATTAGTGTGACCGGCTTAGTTGTGGTTACCACTCAATATGAAATGACATTGTCATATCAAGTATGTAGTTATTAATAGAAAGTAACTTCCTAATGCGTTTATATCATTGTTCATATATTTAATGTGTTAAATATATGCAAAATTAATTCATTGTATCTTAAATTTTCTTCTCGGCCACTTCATATATAACATGGTGGGTTAGATAAGGTTTTATGCAAGGTTTTAATTTGTATATATAAAACTCGTTCTACCTATACTAGCTTCAACCTAAAATAATAATGTATTTAGTTTTCAAAACCTACACATCCATGATTGAGTTCTGGTGAATAAACATATATGGACTGAATTAGTTAGGATTGTCACTCCATATTTAGTATGGACAAGTGTGATATTATATTATAACTTTTTTTTTTTTTCTCTTAGGATCTATTCATGACCGTTTAGTGTGGGGGTTCACTAGTGTTTTCCAACTTACTTTCAATATTGCCCATGATTTTACAAGCTGTCATTTTAACATGTTGTGCACAAAATAGGGAAAAGGTAAAAGGTATTTTAGCAGTGTTCAAAGGATCAAAGGCATTCTTGGAATATATGTATAAGTTCCAAAAAGGTATTATTATTGTTATAGTTGGGGGAATGAGTTGGCTTTACAGAAAGTGGTTAGACCTATTTGTTGTCAAGTGAGTTCCAAAACCATATTCTTCAAAACCACACTTTTCAGCCTTAGCTTGTATTACTACTTCATACTATACGTGTATGCATTTTAAAGGAGAATAATTTCCTCTTGGAAAACTCCTAGTATTTGCCTGGCTATTTTAGTTCTTGCAACATGCCCTTGCTATATATAATCCATAAAAAGTAATCCGACATCTCACTACGAAATTCACCAACAATTGCTATGTACATCGTACAAGCACTATATATATTTAAAGACTTTTAACAATTTACGATTTTTTTTTTCAAAATAGCATCGCATTCATTCATAACTTATTCAAATATTCAGTAAAATAGTGTCGTGTAAGTATACATCACACATCTCGCATCTTATATTGATGAAACATATTTTATACTATCTTTAGAGCACTTTATATTATGCTTTACCATTGACATCATCTTTTAAGTTCTATATTATGTTGATGTTTATCTTAATGAAAATTTTAACAATATATCTTTAACACTAGATGCCCTACCTCTAGATATATAATGTATTTTTTGGAGTTCTAAGAAATAATAATTGTATCTTTTTTTTTTTGAAAACCAATAATTGTATCTAATTTAGCACAAATTAAAAGTAGAAAATAAGGTCGCAATGAAAGTTTGAGCTAAAATCACATAGATATAGTATTTACTTTAATGTTTACAATTACATACTTTTATATAGGATGCATAGTTCTTATATTTTGACAATATCATCCGTATTTACCCATGTCACAATCCAATATGCTTACATACAAATAAGAAACACTTTGACTGTTGTTTTATTAGCTAGGGAACAAGTAGCATAATGAGGAATTCAATATATATAAACCTTTTAAGTAAAAATTAAGGACAAATTGTAGCTACAAAAATTAACAAATCAACAACTACGGTTGAACATAAATTCACCAAAGAAATTCACCTAATATGCGTGCCAAATCTCTCAAAATCACGTTTAAAAGGCAAATCACTTTAGCAAAAACCCACTACTTTCCCGTCTAAATAGGGTTAGAGTCCAAAATTTCCTTACATTCTACACCTAGCTACACATTCTAATTCACACCAGTAACTCATAATGCACACTATCGACTGCATGCACAAATGTACGCATTAATGCAAGAGTATTTTATAAATATTGCAAACTTAAAAGCTTGCAATAATTATAAATTTGACCTTATATTTTTCAAAAAAATAAATTTGACCTTA
>NXFB01000999.1:9744-30309 GCA_002525835.2 Ipomoea batatas
GTAGAAGCGGATTAGTTGTTTTGTACCAGTGAGTATGGGTAGGGAATGAAATGAGGCGTGCGAGAAGGGAGGTATGTCTGGCCGCCCATAACTTATGGAAGATGAATTAGAGTTTGAAAGATGTGGGGTTGGGAGAAGGAAATTATTGCTTCATTTGATTCCAAATTTGAGAATGTCATATCGTCCGTCACTCTTTTACAAACGTTACACACAACACAACTACATCTACCTACGTGGACAAATGAAACCCTAGGCCTACAAAGCGCGTCTTTAGCTCAGTATTTTGATTTTCTATTTTTTATTTTTTCGTTATCTAATTTCCTTTTCTTTTTGTTTAGAAAACATGTTAGCTGCACCAATTTTCTAAATTCAATTTTAGGACCATAATGTTATAAAATAAATCATGAATTCAAAATTAGAGTTTTCTTTTAGATTTGGTATTCAAAATACTAGTATTTTAACCCGTGCGATGTATGGAATGAATTTGTTATAACTGTATTGAGGAAGGAAGGAAATTTATAAATTTATGACTGCATTTTATACAAAAGAAAATAGGCGCATAGGCAATTAGAAAAATAAATTTGTTCACCATTAAATTTCGAATGAACTGGATTAAATGCTAAAGAACCAATAGTTGTTTGCAATACCGACTCATTTTCTTAAAAAAAGAACATAAAAGGATCAGTATTTAGACAATTCTCATAGAATGATTCGTACTTTAAATACACAACTACGAATACATCTCCTATTTGTAATATTAAATCTTATATATTAATTGAATATATATTATTTAGTTTGCTAACCACTGAAATATTTTTGAGAAAATAATAAAATCAAATAAGTATATAATAATTAAAACATTAATTGGAGTAAATCAATAATTCAAAATAACAAATAAATCAAAATTTGTATATAATAAAATGTAAAAGTTATTAAAAATAATTTGAATTTGAGTTGTATTACCATTTCTAGGCATATTAATAGGTGTTATTGGATAGCAAACCATAAATCCACCGTATAATGTTTCACTACCCGCCACTGCAATTATTTATACCCGAGAAAGAAAAATTACAAATTGCATTTTATTTAAATAAAATAGTTAGGTATGCTATTGAAATAACAAATTTGCTTACAATTAAACTGAGGTTAGTTGGACTAAATGCTGGTGCACCAACAGCTGGTTCTAACAACGACTAGGCATTATCGAACAACTTATTTGGTTGGAGAAGCGATTCTTGTGTATTATTCTAATTACACAATGACTTATTTTCTTAAAAAAAATAAAATGTTCGAGTTAAATCAATTGTCAAGAAATGACTCGTAATATAAATAAATAACGAAGAATCCATTCAGTAATAAAACATTTCATTTTATATGTTAATTAGATATTTATTACAGAAATCATTTTTATTCTACAATTTTTAAATACATATTGTATTCAAGATGAACATAACCCAAGGCGACAGTTTCTATAATTTTCTAGGAAAAATAAAAATAAAACCTTGCTGCCCAAAATTAGATAGCCCCAAAACGATGTCGTTTTGTGGATGTTTATATATATATATATATATATATAGAGAGAGAGAGAGAGAGAGAGAGAGAGATTTTTAATTTCATTTGGTTCCCCGTTTCATTTGGTCATTTTGGTTCTCCAACTCTGAGTGTCTCAATTTGAGAAACCCTAATCTTTCTAAACTTGTAATCTCTCTCAAATAATTTAAGATATGCATTTCTAAATTTAAGAAACCCTAGTTCGAATTTGGTCTAGTCTCCAAAACACAGATGCGTGTATACCCTTTAATTTCTCTGTCATTTTTCTCCAATTTCAAAACACGTGCACGAGTTATCAGATAATTGAATCCATGTATGTGTTTCTTAGTTTGAGAAACCCTAGTCTGGTTTCTCAAATTGAAAAATTCAAAACTGAATTTCTCAGTATGAGAAAACCAAGTCTGGAGTTCTAAATTAGTATATAGATAATAACGAAAATAATGAGTGAAATAGTATATAATGATATTTAATTTTGGCTCTAGCCTTGATTTGTGGTCTTTTGCTTCTTCATTCTCCTTAGAATTGTTTATTCTATGAGTTTCCTCATTATGTTATTTATGTGAACTGTGAAAAAATGATGCTCACTAAAAAATTTAAAGATTATAGTTAATTATTAGTTAAGTAATAGTTAATTAAATGAGTAGTTCAAATTTGATTAAAGAGCCCAAGAACGAATATCAAAGTCCAATTTATATGGTTAGTGGCCTAAAGAAAAACATAGCATTTATACCAAAATCTTAATTTGTTCAATATCCACAATGCTAAAGTTTGGGTATTGTAGAACATTCAACTACTTGTTATGATATATATGCATTGTCTACATTTTATGATGGAAAAATGTTATGCATTGTTTATTTTAATGTGAGCAATTTAGTTTGCAATAGAGTTTGGTCTTGCTTGTAGTACGAATAGGAATTGTATTATCATATTTTATAATAATACGTTGCAGGGAAGTATATGTATTGTATTATTACGATTAATAATTTTAATCTAGAATTGTATTAGGAATAGGAAAGTAGGAAAAAATATATTGTATTACTATATTTTAATGTACAATTGTAATATAAATAGGAATTGTAATATCATATTTTACAATATTACGCAAACCTTAATAGTATAGCAGTGTTTTGGGCGTGAAGTTAAAATGGAGGATTTTGTTTTTATTAATAGTGTAGATAGATAAATTAGTAATTTTAATTTAGAATCGTATTATGAATAGAAAAGTAGGAAATAATATATTGTATTAGGAATTTGAACCCCTAGTTTAGTTGGACTAGTTGGTATGTGTGTTTGTGCTAAGAAAGGTTAGGGGTTCAAATTAATGAGATGTGTAATTTATAATGTATTTTCTATTTGAATTATTTATCAAATTAATTATGTTTCATATTTGTTATGAATATTTTTATAAAGTTTTGATGTGTTTTACTTTTCGCCTATATCCAACAATATTTATGATTATATTTCTTAATTACGTGTTTCTTTCTTCTTTTTTTTAACTATCTCTTTTGTTTTAATGTTTTGCCCCCACTGGAAGAAATTTCTGACTCCGTCCCTGGATGAAACCTCACTTTGGGTGGATCAAACTAAACGTGGATGTAGCACTCCAGAAGGATGAAGGCAAGATGGGCTTTGGATGAATTCTTAGAAATGACAATGGTGAGTTTATAATAGTAAGAAGCATTCCATGGAGAGTGGTGTATAAGCCGTGAAGAAGCTGAAGCCATGGCTATTAAAGAAGCTTTAAGTTGGATAAAAGAAGGAGGGTATGATCATGTTCAAGTTGAATTAGATTGTTTACAGGTTATTCAAGTCTTAAATGCTAATGAAGGGGACTCCTCCTTCAACCATCTTGTACAAGTTATTAAGGAAATGATGAAATGTTTTAATCACATTATCATTAGCTTTGTTAGACGATCTGCAAATCAGGCTGAACATGCTTTAGCCAGGAGTCTGTTTCCACAACAGATTGTTTGGAGTGGTGCGAGTACCCTCCTGATTTCTTTTGTAATGTGCTTTGGTTGGATTATGAAATGTTAATGTTTACACACACACACACACACACACACACAAAAAAGGTAGGTGGAGGTAAGAATAGATAGATAGGGTGCACTGGTAGGTGTGAGTAGGTAAGTGGTAAAGATAGACAAATGTTCACTATAAGAAAAATGCTCATAAACAACACCACAAACACAACAATTTTTGACAAAAGTGTTATCTTTGACGCAATACTTTTGTCAAAGACAATGGTTTTTACCGAACCATTGTCTTTAATGTGTTGTCTTTGTGCATTTAGTGAAAAGACAACATCATAAAGAAAATAGTTTTTATAAAACCATTGTCTATGTGCGCTTTTTTTAACCGTTGTCGTTGGTGTGTTGTCTTTAAGTGCTCTTGAATATAAAACACTACAAAGACAATGATTTTTTGTTGTCTCTGCATATATAGTCTTTATTGATTTTAAAATGACAACAGTTTTATTTAACCGTTGTCGTTTGTGTGTTGTCTTTAAGCGCACTTGAATACACAACACTACAAAGGCAACTGTTTTATTAAACCGTTGTCGTTGCACACTCTCTATTTTTTTTTAAGACAACAGTTTTGTTTAACTGTTGTCTTTGGTATGTTGTTAAGGTACTTGAATACACACTACTACAAAGACAATGGCCCTATTTGGTAAATGACTGTTAGCTGATTGAGTTAGCTGATTGGATTATAAGGTATGATTAGTTGATAATATTAGATGATTTTAGAAAGTTGTTTGATAGATTAGTTGTTAGCTGATAGCTGTTTGGTATAATTTCTTTTCTCAAAAAGCTAATAGAAAAGGCTGCTTTGAGTAGCCTTTTCAATTTTAGTATTTTGGAGTTACAAAAAGCTTATTAACCAAACAACTAATAGTGGTCAAATAAGCTAAAATTGGCTGATAGGCTGACTATTTACCAAACAGTGCCAATGATTTTTTAAAATAATTGTCTTTGCGCATTTTTTTTTAGGACAACGGTTTTATTTAACAATTTTTTTAATAGAATGCGCATGTTACATTTTGATTTGAGTGTTCTTGTCGTAAAAATAAAGCCCCACAATAATTACACAAATGAGCGGCATCTCCAAGGTCAAAATAACAATCTGGTAAAGTAAACAACTTACAATTGACACACATTATTTACATTGTGACAAAATGAGCCGAACGAACTTTTGTATTTAAAGAAAAGAAAACTCACCATATCCATTATTTTGAGCATCAACCTGTTTGAAATTCATGTTTAAATTACTCACATTTGTTCTTGACGATGACCTACTGAATTTCTTACAATTGACCATGAAACACGATTACGCCGACGATGCGATTCTCTTTCCACTTTAATAAAATACAATGAATCGTTAAAATTGTTTTTTAGTAATGAAAAAAGTTGTAAACACACCGTGGGAATAACAAAAGCAAAAATTCATGAACAATGAAGTATAAATTACCGTTCGTAACATCAGCTAATGGTTGGCGTGATGGAGACGTTGAACATGACATATTTGGCATATTCAATGAACGTTACGTTTATTGAACGGTGTAAACGTGTTACGCATATCAACTGTAATTTGTTTTATTCAAACATATATAACATCACATTGATCGTATAGAATTTGTTTCTATTCAAGCATTTATAACAATACATTAATTTATCATAAAGAACAAATGAAGAAATAGGTAGTGAACTAATAGAGAATATTCTTACCATCTGTGACAACAGTCGAAGGTCTGATTGACCCAATTATATTATTCAATTCATTTAAACTTAGGTTGCTAGCAACTGTAATTTTTTGCAAAACAAATAAATGCATCAAATAAAGACAAAATAATATTTAGACGTAAAAATAAAGCAATTACTCAATATATAAAATAAGATTAAAATATTACTTTAGTCAAGATGAGAAATAGAATAATTTGAATATAACATATACCATTTGTGATTGCACTTAATGATGTTCCTCTAGTGTCCACATTATTCTGTTTGAATGGACTTTGACGAACATTAACTACAACAATTTAACCGAACAAATAAATCAAAATTTGCTTATATTTTTTAATAGTAGTACCTTTGCTAGCTAGGTATATTAATAGGTGTTGATGGAAAGCAAACCGTAAATTCATCAAACAATGCTTCATTACCAGATACTGCAGTTATATTTCTATAGAGGAAAGAAAATTTATGATTGCATTGTATACAAAAAAAAATAGGCGCGTTTGCTCACCATTAAATCTCATATGAACTGGATTAAATGCTGAAGAGCCAATGTTTGTAATACTGACTCATTCTCTACACAAACAAAAAGGATCAATACATAATATTAAATCTTATATATTAATTGTATATATATTATTTGGTTTGCTACAATATCTTTTAGAAATAATAAAATTAAATAAGTGCATAATAATTAACACATTAATTGCAGTAAACTAATAATTTAATACAACAAATAAATCAAAATTTGTATATAATAAAATGTAAAGGTTATTACAAATAATTTGAATTTGCAGGGAAGTATATGACTTTATCCCTTTATATATATATATATATATATATATATATATATATATATATATACGGGTCACACTTGTGTGAGACCGTCTCACGGATCCTTATTTGTGACGAGTCTGGTCAGATCGAGTTAATATGCAAATATAATACTTATACTAGCAAATGTAATAATAAATCATGAATAAAATGTTTGTTACTTATAAGGGAAAACGTAATACTTTTGAGGACAAATGTAATACTTTTATATTTTGATGTAAAAGTATTACTTTTTTCATCAGAAGTATTATATTTTCCCTTATAAGTAATGTTTTACAGAGTACCTGACCCGCCGCATAGCTACTTTCTCAACCAAATGAAGTACAAAGAGCCAATATTACCTCCACTTAGGCTCAAACTCACCCCCTCCCATGTGGGGTTCAACCGGATGCCACTAGACCACAAGGTCTTTAACTATCCCAACACAAGTTGAAAGACAAATATTGTCATAAAACAGAGTTAATATCAAATTTTGTCTATAAATTATATTTTTTCACTTCTAGTTTTCAGTTTTAAGTCTAATTTATCAATCAAATTTGGTTCACACACTATTGAAAATAAAGATTAAAAGTAATACATTTAATAGTGTGAGGATTAAAAATTATACATCTTCAATAGTGGAAAAACTAAAAATTAATCAATTTTGAATTCAAAAAATGAAAAATGAAAAAAAAAATGCCATGTATAGTCAAGGGGCCAAAACCATCATTATTAACCGTAAAAAATAGTTCATATAGTATTCAAGAATTTTGATCTATCTCTCTTTAACCAAAGGTCAAGGGTTCGATCATGACATTGGGTATGGAGCAGTCTTAAATCTCCAGGCCAGCTGTCTCACCTAAAGAGGTGCCTACAACTCAATGAGAGGCTTAATTACTTTGTTCAACAGTTGAATTCCTAGGTATACCCAAAAAAAAAAATGTTGCATCAACGAATAAAAATTATGAGATAATTTTACAAAGGAAAATAAAAAAGAAAATAAAATATAATACACATACTACTATTATAAGAAACTTCTTGTTTTTAAAATTATGACATTATGTGATTTAGTTGTAGAAAAATTGCAAGACATTTTCTTAATTGAAACGTTTTTTAACTTTTTGATTAGGATAAGGATAAACATGATTCGATCAGGCCGGTTAAACATTTGGCAGGTGTAATAGAAATCTCAAAGTAAAAATCTTATTATTCCCCAACTATATGGAAGATTTATAGGTAAAATTAGCAAGCTATTTCTTGTTCACAATAAACTATTCTTGTTTTGGTATCACTCTTTGCCGTACAGTATTCATACTTACTTTTTAAATAAACTCTAATATTTAAATTTTGACTTATGTGGTTGATGCGCTCTTCATCATAGATCACAAATCTCTCTTTGACTTAAAAATCTTGCCGTAGATTTTGGGTAATTCACATATACCAATATACCATTATATTCCTCATCTCCTGTGATTTTATTATGATAATTTTTTAATATTAGATTACTGTGAATTTCTTTTTAATTTGTAGTGTAGTAGTCTACTACAAATTGTTCTTGTTATCAGTGATTCTTTTGAATTTTAATTTGTGTTTCCTTGTAAGCTAAGAGTCTAAGACTGATATTTAGGGTGCGTTTGATTCATGGATTTAGTTATCATAGGATGTAATAAAAATTATTATTGTTTGGTTGATAGGTTTCTAGAACACTATTATGAGATTTGATTACTCCTTTAATTAGAAAATTTATTCCTGAATAAAATAAGGTTTTATTCTATTATTCTGTCCTCATCCTAATTTGTAATTTTATTTTTAAGTTTGGATTAGTGTTTTTAGATTTTTGTTTTTATTTTTTTTGTTCATATTAGTGCCTTGGATGTCTTTTATATTAGAAAAATTGTCTTGATTTTTTATGGGGTGCGGTCTAATGAGAACGGGTGCCCAGGAAAGAAATAAGAACGATCCATAGCCGTCCACGTGTCCAGATCAACGAATCAAATGTAATTTTAAAAAAATGACGCAGTGGCATTTTCGTAAATAGTGCAAGTAAATGTGTTATAAGTGCAAGTAGTTTGTGCACATTTGCAAGTAAAAAGTGCAAGTAAAATCACTTACAAGTGCACCTATTTTCACTTACAAATGCATGTAATTTACCTTGTCAACATTCATGCTCCTAGGTGCAACTAATTATACCATTAGGTGCAACTAGTTATAACGTTATGTACACTTAGTATTGATGCTCAATGTACATTTTACTTGCACATGTAGTACATTTTACTTGCACATGTAGTACATTTTACATGCGCTTGTGCACCTAAGTAATTTATCTTGTTAACATTCATGCACCTAAGTGTACATAGTTACAACCTTAGGTGCAACTACATCTAGACACGTGGTGCGCTGCGATTCGTTCTCAGTTCTCTCTTGGGCGCACCGTTCTCATTTGAACGCAATCCTATATTTTATATATATATATATATATATATATATATATATATATATATTTCTAATTATTTACAATGTAATCTTGTAGTTTGTGCTTATTTTCTTATACACTTACAAAGGCAACGGGGCCGGATTTTGGGCTGTGCAAGCAGCCCAACAGCACAGGGCCTCAAATTTTAGAGGGCCCAATATTTAATTTTTACATATGCTAGTTAGTTAAAAATTTAAAAAAAATAATAAGTTTACAATTAGTTTTAAAAGACTCCAATGGAGGAATGGTAGAAAGACATGTTTATAGTTTTTTATATTTGAGGTCAGGAGTTCGAATCTTGCCCTTTGTACATATTTTTCCTTTTTAAAAGGGCCCCATTTATTTATAAAAACAGGGCCACCAAAATCTAAAAACCGGCCCTGNTTGATCCAGAAATTAGGCAAAAGGTGGATTTCACCACACTGTGTAATGCTCATTCATAACAATCGATCGATCAAACCAAACACATTCCTGGAAAATTGTGTAAAACGAAGAAATGATAGTCGCCGGAGTTGAATTAAAAAGGAAAAAGTGTTGAGTAAGAGAATGTTAGGCATTAAATAGGGAATGAAGTTGAATAGAGTAATGAATGCAGAAAGTAAATCAAATACAAAGATTATATATAGAGGAAAAGTATTGAGATTAGAAGAAGGAAGGAGGGAGTGAGGAGAGGTACCTGATGATGAAGAATGAGAAAAAGAGAGATCCGATAATGGAGGGAGGCGGACAAGCAGCTAACATGTGTAACTTTGTTGTGTATTGCAAGGGACTAATATATATACGGAGTATTATATTATTGAGGTACCAAACACAAACACCATACTCTATTGCTAGCTACTGCTCATTTCCATTCCTATTCTCGCCATTACTTTTTTATATTAAGGGTGTGAAAACCTAAAAAATGACTTTTAAAAAGTATATTTCAAAAAATGAATTATTTTCTTGAAAATATTTTTATTTTTAGTATTTGATTGCATTTTAAAAAAATGTCTTAGTGTATTTGAATTATTTTTCAAAAAATGAACAGAATTATATTTTTAAAAAATAATATTATTTATAAAAAAATTAATAAAAAGGAGCAATGGTTTCATAAAAAAAAATTCAAATGATATTGGTAAATGGTTTCCTTTGGAAACCAGTTAATCTGACATCGACAACCAGATTTCTAGCTACCGACGTAGAAGATGGAGAACATAAAAAATAAAAATAAAAATAAAAAGTTACTTTGGATTTTTTGGAAAATGACTTCCCCAGAATAAGGGAAGGTCATTTTTCAAAAAAAAAACTAAAAGACTTGCCAAACACAACCTAAGTATCCTAGCTTCCGCTAACTAATGAGTGAACCAACTGGACTAGCTCTACCCTCCTGATCAAACCAATTGAATCAATATTGGTGATCGAGCCAATTGAATGAAACCAATTGAAGCCGGAGGATGGAACAAAGGGTCCAGCGCACACTGCTTATCGAGCCAATTGAATCAATATTACACATTACTGATCAAACCAATTGAATCAATATTGCACATTATTGATCGAACCAACTGAACAGCGTCACCCACATCATTATAGTAGCATTTTCACTTGCAAGTTCTGGCTATGTATTTATATGGGTTATTCTCTTTTATTTAGCAAAAATATTACTAAACCACTGGTCTTGGATGAGGGTAGCTTATTCGAGTTTAAACCCTGATCACAATTTGGTAAGTGATGAAAAGTAACATAGCACTGACTCTTGCCAGTAACATAGTACGGAGTAATAAATTTTAACTACTTCAAGAATACTAGTATCGGCTTTACCAAAATTAAGTAATTAAGGATTGCTCTGTTATAATATAGCAGTAAAGCCATGCCTACATACAATTATTATATTAGTATGNTTGCCTCATTAACATCAGACTGTTTATCTGCTTCAATATAAACAAAGCCTTTCACATGATCAAGAGCAAAAGCGGAGATTATTTGGAGCTTCATTCCCAGAACTCGCAAGTCCACATATTTCTGCATAAGGCAGAAAGCTGAATGCCTTTCGCGACCAACCTACAGTTCACAATCAAATTGCATAACTAGAAAGTTGAAAATAACAGCACACAAGAAAGTGAGAAACCTGAAGGGAAAAATGAGAGAAAAGTTATTGCTAAGAAACGTGATTATGAAAAAACTATTTTCCAAAAAATTATTATTGGAAAAACATATACCATGCATTTGACTTTCCATATAGTAGGGTCCTTGGTGGAGGGCACAGATATGTCCTCTTGAATTGATCCTTTCTTTTCATATCCATCTTCTGCAAATTTAACAAAACTAGAACCTGCTTTGTAGCGCTCTCTCAACATTTTTTCTAACTCTTCTTCATCCATTTCCTCCTCCTTAGGTACTAAAGGGAAAACAGGGGCTTTCTCATGTTGCTTCTGGACTCCATCATCAGTGCCAAATTCATCGTCAATAAAATCTAAATTTCCAAAGACTCGTATAAATTAATACCATTGGAATAGATCAATGCATCCACATATATAGATGGGGCAGTTAGTACATATATTAAAATATAATATACTGTTAAGAGTACATATGCCAAGTTTGTAACCATTTCTCTATACATAATAAACAGCTAAATTAACTTTTTAGCATTCCATAAGCCCCAGAACAGACTCATCCCATACAATTTAACAGTTAGATGTTCTGTGTTCTAAAAGGTAGAAATGAAACAACAGTTGGCAGTTAATTTTCTGTGCCAAGGCATATAACTACAAATTCATGGTTCAATAAAAGTACAGGTGATGAAAGAAAATAAATTAAATAATACGGCAGTGTGTTTATGCACATGCTAGGTAATTACTAATGCTTCCTACTTGCAACATTAGATGTAGTCTAGGTTAGACTTATGTTACTTCTCCAAAATTTAGCCCAAAGCTACTATATAGAATCTATATTATAGATAGAAGTGAACATGAAACACAAAACACATTAATTTAAGAAGTAAATCACAGCTTGCTCCTTAAAAGCAAGAACACAAATGAAAACCAAACTGCAACTACATATCAATAGCATGATGCAGTTAGCACTCCTGAATACAGAAGAAAAAGAAAAAAAATAAACCAAAAAAAAAACACCTAAGCTCTATAAAAAGACAAACAAAAATCAAACAAAATAAATACATTAACACAAAAAAAAAAAAAATGAAGAACCAAAACGAAAATTTTCTCAAACTAAAGCTCCAAATTCAACACCATTTCCTAACAAGACCAACATCCCCAATTCTTCAACATCAAAGCAACCGCTAGAAACATGCAATCATATACACCGTTTCCTAACCAAGACCAACATCCCTGATTCTTCAACATCACAGTAAACCCTAGAAAAAATGAAAGCACATGCACCAAAACCCCAATGCAGTTAAAAAAAAAATCAGCTAAAATTACAGGAAAAAAAAACCCCGAAACACTGACTGAAACCCTAGTTTTTGTAACAATTACCAACAAAAAAAAGGTACAAACAAAAATGCAGTAGCGGAAATAGAAAATCGGCGTTGTCAATTGTTCATATACCAGTGTCGAAGAAGTCAGAATCGTCGCTGTACTCGTCATCTCCGACCTCGAAAGCGCTGTCTTCGAAGAACTGAAGGACGTCGTTCCTCTTCCTTTTGCCGGTCTTGTCGTCATCCTTTCCACCGGTGAGATCGATCTTCCGCTTGCCGGTCCCGCCCTTGTCGCCGGCGCCGACCTTCTCCTTGCCCTTCGACGAGACCATTTTCCTATCGACGAAATGAGAGTGAGGAGTGTTCAGTCGTAACGTTTTATACTAGGAGGAGGCACCTGGCAGTCAGCTAGGCAGGCAGTGGGGCACGGTTTGCGATACCCCTAGTCCCCTACCCGGAAGATCTCGAAAATACCCTTCGAATTGAGCAAAATGACCTTCCTGCCATTAGCATTCCTGTATAGTACTTTGTAAGGTTGTTCTACTACTTTTTGAAACTTCACTTCCTTGTGTGTGCTTTACTCGAGTACCGTCAATGAAACGAAATACAAAGGTCAATAAAGGGACAAATGTGTCAATTGAGGTTTCTGAACTCTTCTTTTTTTCTTTTTTAACACTCTTCTTTTTTTTTTTTTTCTGAACTCTTCTTTTTATGCTCTCTTACTGCAGAGTAAAAGCAAATTGGGTGAACTCTTCTTCTTTTTTCTTTTTAATAATATTTAGATGATATATTGAATTAATCTTAAGTTCACGAGACTCAAATTTTAGAGATATTGTAGAAGTAAATTGCGCATATTATAATTTTTATTCGCACATAAGGGAATCAATCTACACATTTTATTATTCTGAGTCTTTTTTCTCATTCATGTTTTTAGTGAGATTCGAACCACTACATTGCCGCCTTCTGTAGCGATTAGGTATGTCAACAAACAGAGCTTTTTATAGTGTAAGCATTTGTTTATTAAGGTAAATGAACAAATTTTAGTGATTGGTTTATAAACGAACAGAGTATGAACAGTTGTAGACTCGTTTGTTAAGAGCTCGTGAACAAACTCGTTACGTTTGTGTTCGTTTATTAATGTTCATGAACAAGCTCATTTAGTATTCGTTAGTTTTGTAGTTGTATTGTTTATTTGGTTATTATTCATGAACGTACATTATTATTTATTTTTCACGAACGAATTGTGATCATGAATATGTACAAGTGTTTGGTTATTAAGTGTTCACGAACGTACTCATGAACGTTCGTGAGCGTGTTCGCTAATGTTAACGAACACGTTCGCGAACGTTAACAATCACTCATGAACGCTTAAGAAACAAACACGAACATGATTTTCAAGGACCTTATCAAACGAACACGAACATGAACACTCCATAAATTCTTAACAAACGAACACGAACAACCTCCGTTCGTTTAAGTCCGATTTGTTAACAGTCCAAATCGTGATATCAAGTCAAGTAACAAACCACTACATGAAACCCTGGTGGACAATGAATTTTTTATACCATAAATAATCGACTTTGTCATACTATATCATGAAAATGGGAGCTCAACGCCCCCTTATACGCCCATCCAATTTTGGATGGGCAGTAAAATATAAGCTTTCATTTTTTATGAAACAATGAAGCCTGAGGCTTCTAACCATAATTTTTTTAAAATTAAAATATTATCGATGTTTTGGATATTTGCTCAAAATATTAAGAAGAAATGATGTTAAATATAATATTTGTTACTATGTTTGTTGTCACAACAAAGTAATTATTTGTAACTATTTTTTTTGTCACCGATAATCATTTTGCGTCAAGAACAATTCTCACAAATAAGTACAACTATTGTGACTAAAGTGTTGTCACAATAACATAATTAATTGCAACGATTTTAGTTGTCACTAGATCAATTTTTTGTAATAACATATTTGGTCACAAATTGTACATTTATTGTGACCACTATTGTTATCACTCAAATATACTTTTAGTGTACGTAAACATTGTCACAAAAGTCTTGAATAATTGTGACAACTTTTCAAAAGGCGTCACTAATACAATAGTGATCGAGGATATAATGACCATAGGTGACGACTTCAAAAATTAGTCACTAATTTTAATAGTGACCAAACTGATAGTATTTGTGACAACTTCTGTTGTCACTAAATGTGAAATTTCTTGTTATTATATATGCACTATTGTATTTGTGATTTCATATACTTTTAAAACACACATAAATTTAAATCATATAATGTATTAATTTTCATTTTATATAATAAAAATAGCATGCTTAAAAAACATTTTAACAAATGGATAAATAGAGTAAAGGGGTCATTCACTATTTTAAATTTGAAAATATATACAAGTAAACACATGTTTTGTTTTGTTTTCAATTTTCTTCCACTTCTTAAAAATGAAAGAAAAAAAAACAAAAGCACTTTTTATGATATTGTAAATAAAAGCATTTAATGAAAACTTATTTTATTTCATTTATGTTATTGAAAAAGGCGTAAATCTTTTAAATTTATATCACCGTTACATATAATATAATATTATATTATAAGAATCTTACAAAACATTTAATAAATTCATTTTTTTTCATAATTTTTTTCCCGATTATTCTTTGTAAATTGTAGATATATAATTAGGCCAACCACTCAAGAGTATATAAATTTATATACATTTATGGTTTAACCTCAACTACTAGTAAGAACCATTTTGGTCAATTATTGTGACTCAATGTAGTATCTGTTCATACAGATAATACTTTCTCAACCTACCTATTGAAAAACAACGAGCCAACAACACCCCTACTTGGGATCGAACCTATGACCTCTCACTTGAGTGGGCCACAGCTATGCCGCTTGACCACAAGGCCTTTGGCTATTGTGATTATTCTTAATTTAATCTTAAATGACTTTTTGTACTTAATTAAACTTTGATAGTTTTATTCAATTGAGTCCTCAACTGTTAGAATCAATGACTAAATTGAGAAAAACTAATATAGTCGAAGACTAAATTGGGTAAAAATAGAGGTGAAATTACCAAGTTATCTTAACAAACGACCCAATTGAGTAAAATCATCAAAGTCGAATACCTATTGAACATAAAAAATCGTTTAGGATTACTTCGATTAAAATCACTATAGTCAATGATTAAATTGTATGTGTATTAACTCTTTTTTTTACTTAACTATAAGTATCGGTGTGAAGTAACAGTTGTCTAATAAATAAAAAAAAAAAAAGAACAATCTATAAGATAAACAGCATACCACATTAATCTAGAGACACAACTCAATTAATCACAGTAACAAATTTACATTAAGTTTATAAGCTTTATTTTACTAGACTAGAAATCACATGGTGGATTGTTCATAAGCTAGTTTTGCTTCACTATACCACATTAGTCATGAAGCATATCTTGCAATTTACTTTCTCCACCAATCTGTAGGGAAAGAACGGTAATGGCCTTAAGTTTGAGATTCAAAATTACCAATCAACCACATTATGATAGGGCCTCTAGATCATTAACTATAACCCCAAGAATAAGTTTCCAACCACATTAGGTTATGGGTAAATATATACATATGTAGTGAGTCAAAATTCAATGATCATTTGACTCTAATGGGGTGTTTGGTTCGAGTTATACAACATAACCAAATGAATATGACATTCTAAAACTTACATTCTCATGTTTGATTCAAGTTATTTTACTTTTCAAAACTAATATAACAGTCTGCAATGAATGCAACATACCATCCACATTGAATTTTGAAAGGAATGTGATTCCATCACAATTCTTAGGTTACCATGCATATTTACAAAATTTGCCATTGTAATCCTAATTATTATAAAATATATATTTTATGTTAGCTTATTATATGTATCATATTTAATTGTTTTCACAATTATATATTTTATTTTTTTTATTACGATAATGTTAGCTTATAAAGTAATTTTGTTGCTCATGTTTAAGCTCTTAGTTCATTATTGTCTTATTCATTTATTTTAATTATAAAATGTATTGAAATAAATTAAATGAGATGTATTAAGGATATTAAAGACAAAAATAATTATAACATAAAAGATAATTCCTACCCCAAACATACTTGTATTATATATACCTCAATTTTAATTAAACACATAAATCTAACATTTATAGTCATCTAACATCTCCAGCAATCTAATACGTAGTATTACTTAGATAATTTAATATTTCGTTAACTAAATGTCCCCTAAAGGGATTTTGTGTAATCAGACCAGTGCTTAGCCCAATCTAAGGTGACCTAGGCCCTAACACGCACATGGCCCAGAGCCTTGACCCAAGTAGGCCAATTTGCAGACTAAGGTTAACCATATTCCATTATCAAGACTAAAAAGTCGTAAAGCTTGTTGACCGCTAGATAGTCCATTATCAAACAAGGCCAATATTTATATAGTCTTAATGGGTTAAATCGAGTTTTCCTTCCATTAAGGTGCTTGTGGACAAAAATGCTAAGGATAATCGGGTTAATAAGTCATAGGTGGGTAGTGCGCGACTATGATATTTGATATTGNTATATCAAATAATGTACCTTCAGTACAAACATAATGTACTCTAAAAAATATACTTTATGTACAAAAATAATGTACTTTTAGTATATTAAAAATATATTTTTTATTTATAGTCCACACAGCTGTGTGGAGCATGTGGACCATGGTCCATGCAATAATGATTGTATATAGTCTTAATGGGTTAAATCGAGTTTTCCTTTCATTAAGGTGATTGTGGACAAAAATGCTAAGGATAATCGGGTTAATAAGTCATAGGTGGGTAGTGCGCGACTATGATATTTGATATTGCGTTGATTCTTAAATTTTACTCCTCCTATTTTACCTGTCATATTTACCATTCATTGGTCAAACCAACTCTTTCTCCATTTCTTATTTTCTTTATTATTGTTTTTTATTTTTAAATTTAATTTTTTTGTGTTTAATAATACTTTTAATGTAATTTTTAAATATATAAATTTTATATATTAATGCTGAACTTAATATTATGAAAAATTGAATTAAAAAAAAAATTCCAGTCAAACCTCGTTAAATGAACCAGACAATCAAAATGGGACGAAAGTAGTAATTATTTACAAGTTTGATAGTGAATGTTTTAGTCATTTATCACGAAATTGTGATAAGGATTACAAAGATATACGGTCAAACTTGTAGATAATTGAAATATAAGATTTTATCGTCAAACTTGTAGATAATTGAAATATAAGAATCAATACACCTTTGTAATTACACGCACTATACCACCTATGATTGTTGGTGGAATCAATAATACTAGTGGTATTCAATAAATATATAAGGATGTGTCACATTCAACATATACACATAAAAAAGCAAAATTTTGTACTAATTAGATACTAGTCACTACGCATAAATATTAGTTAGTCTATCAAGCTCGATGATGAAAGCTTTAGGTACATTCAAAAAAAGTTAGTCAGATGATTTAAGAGTAGCAAATTCTCTTCCCAAACGATTAGCATTGGTATGATTTGTTGAGTTTTATTTACCTTTTATTTTTCAATAATAAGAGAAATTTACGGTTTAAATGTGTATATTGAATAAAATATCACTTTTGTACCATGTAAACATAGTCAACATACAACTAGCAATATAATAAGAGGATGTAACTATCCAGCAGTGCCATGGCGAACATGATCCAAATATTCAAAGTTGTGATACCAAACTGATTTTTGTTACATATTTTATTAGTACCTAGGTCAATCTCATTTTCATCCCACCAACCAAGAAACAACCTGTAACTTCTCGCAACTTGCTGGTTCTAGTGTTCCGAGGAGCATAGATCAGCGGACGTGGATTACTATATGACAGCAAATAAGTCAAGTAAAGACATGTTGACATATACCTTAAAAAAAAAAAGACATGTTGACATATAGTAATAGACCATAATATATTCACTAATTCACCGAAATGAATTTCCTTTTGATAAAAAAAATCACATTTTCTTAAAAAAAAAAAAATTTCTTTGTAAGGGAGTCACATAGGTGTCAACTTATTTTCTTATACTTATAATAGACTGTCATCAAATTGTTCGAGATAATAATCTGGATGTTAGACTTGACATTTAGGGACTTTAGTGGTCTTGGCCCAACAATATTATTATGCTTCAATGAGTCAGTCAAAGGCTCCTCCTCATATATATATATATATATACTTATAAAGAGTAATTCTTTTTTTTTTTTTGGATAATTCTACAGGGTCTTTAATTTCTCCGTCCGTTTAACGGTCTGAGTATACCCACGTTCGCTCCGGCCGGAGACACGGGAGCTAACCCAAGTGTAATCGTCACTTGTGGGAATCGAATTGAACCTGGGTTCTCCCGAAATCCTTCCCCACAAAGAGAGCTCATTTGCCACTTGAGCTACCCCATTGGGGTTATAAAGAGTAATTCTACATGTACTCCCGTTTTATACTAATAATTTGACATGCTTTAATTGCTCAATATAATAGGGGACCATGATGTTTATCTGTTTATTTTTTTCTTCCTCCAATCAAATTTGAACGTTCGTGAAAAAAAATTGGGAGAGATTTTACAAGTATTTTTTCATTAATAAATTATACATGGAGAATCAATTATTCCAAAAATTAAAAGTTCACTATGGATCAATCAACACACATATTTGCCTCCTCCCATATAATTGATGTATAATTCCTATTAAATATACCTTTCTTTCCTTTGTTGTGCTTGGGTACTTCCCAGTATATGTGCTAATTAAATTCCACTCTANAGACCAGCAGCTCTACGACCCCTATTAACCCTTCAAGTTTTACGTCCTCTACTTTCTCTTCTATGCACATTATACACTATTTATAGGGGGATATATATTTGTAACTTTATTTGATTGAAAATCATTGATGATTGATTTTATGAAAATATAGAAGGATAATTAATAAAATCAATAATAACTTTATTTGATTGAAAATGGGCTGATTTTATGAAAATATAAAAAGATAGTTAATAAAACTAATAGTTTTACTAAAATTACCCTAAGTTTTGGGGGAAAACTTGTCCAAACACTTCTATTATTATATATACTAGTAAGTTACCCGTGCGATGCACGGATTTATTATATTTTTAAATAATAAAATTAAAGATGAAACTATGAACAATTTTAATATTTGGATGTCTACATTTATTTAATTATGAGATTAGTGTAAAAGTATCACTCAATTAATTGAATAATATATAACTCGTTGGTCTGTAATTATCTTGAAAAATTTAATATGTAATATAATTTATGTAATTATATTATTACTAAAATAAATATGGGAAAAGTTGAAAATAATTTAATTGTAATTATTATAAAAATAATAATTTCTGTATACACTAATATGAAGTTTGGATCATTATTTGATTATAATTAGTAATATATATATATATATATCTATATATATAGTAATTTTTTTTTTATTAACTTAATTACCATATTTAAAAATAGCCTATTAAAGGGTGTGAAATAGTGTAATGATATTTTTTGTATAATCTGGATCATTATTTAATTAATTAAAATTAATTCCTTAATACCTTATTTCTTAATATTATTATAGTACAATCATTTCGAATATTAATATGTCAAATTTTTTATTTTGCGAACAACCTAATAAAAGATGAGAAAATGACTTAATTAATAATATGTATATTAATTTGTCGAATTATTNAGGGGGGAGGTTCTAGGCGGGTTTTTGTACATAAAATCTGAGCCCAATTCAACCCATCACATGTTTGATTTTTAAGACCCTATCCTGACCCATCACCCTCCTGCCCCTCCATCATCCAAAAATTGATCCATACGGGTCGAATTCGGGTAGATATTCTCGAGACGAGTTGAAATTGTCATCCCTACATATACTCTCTGTTTTTACAATTGTTTCAGCCACATAATGTGTCACTACAGATATAGAATCTAAAAGTTATTTTAGGACTAGAGTCTAAAATGCAAGATAGACTTTGGTCCATGATATAAATTGCTTTATTTTTACTCTCTTATAGTTACGTTCATTTTATGAATTGTCAACATTAAAATTGCGTGAGAATGAATAAAAATTAGGAGTGTAATTTAAGAACAAAAATAGTATTTTTTTTTGGAGTTCTATTAACCATATTACATGTAGTATACCCACATTGAGACTTGAACTCATAAATTCTCATTTAGAAAAGTCATTTATCTTGTTGGTCTGCAATTATCTTGAAAAATTTAATATGTAATATAATTTATGTAATTATATTATTACTAAAATAAATATGGGAAAAGTTGAAAATAATTTAATTGTAATTATTATAAAAATAATAATTTCTGTATACACTAATATGAAGTTTGGATCATTATTTGATTATAATTACTAATATATATATATATATATATATATATATATAGTAATTTGTTTTTTATTAACTTAATTACCATATTTAAAAACAGCCTATTAAAGGGTGTGAAATAGTGTAATGATATTTTTTGTATAATCTGGATCATAA
>NXFB01001000.1:16894-29271 GCA_002525835.2 Ipomoea batatas
ATATATATATATATATATATATATATATATATATATATATATATAAGCCACAAGATTCTGGAAAATAAAAATATTTTCGTTTTCCTGCACAATCAAAATTACGTAGTTTTGATAAATCTGTAAAATTATTAGTATAGACCAGATTAGCAATTATGAATGCATTTATTGTATTAACTTTTTCTGCAACAAACAAAGCATGCTCACAAATCCCAAAAACTTTATTCTTTGAAATGCAAATAACTTTTACAATCTACAAGACTAACATTATTATTATTTTTTTTTGAAAACAAGACTAACATTAATTAGTTACAAATGAATTTAAAATTCAAAATCAGAATTTACATCTAAATCAATAATATAAATAGATCTCATATCATAACCAATACTACAAAATTCATTTTTGAATTAGATACAGAGAGAGATAGCCCCACCAGAGAGGGAAGCCAAATCAGAATCCCCAAGCCGGAAACAGGGGAAACCAGCCACCGCCGTCGAAACTCCATCGCCAAAACACCATTGCCATCATCAACGAGCAAGGCCTCTACTGCCACCACCAAGACGCCGAAGAAGGAGAGCTTGCTCACGTCGCTGCTTATTACCGCCGCCATTGCCCACGCCTGGACGGAGAAGGGAGGGAGCTACGTTGCAGCTGCTGCCGGAAGAATAGAAGTTGCACGGGGGAAGTTCACGGGAAGGCCAGTGCCGCCAAGACTTCCCGCTGCCGCCGAAAGCCGCTGCTATAGGCTTTGCTGATGTCGCCGCCATTGCCGCCGCGAAGAACAGGGGACGCTCAAGGATGGAGGATCGCTACTCGGTCGCCGGAGAAGGCTGAAGTTGCTGGTGCTTTGCCGTCGCTGCTATAAACTACGGTAAATACATATGAACAGGTTTTAGGCCGTGGATTTCTTGGACGTGCGAAGAAAAAAAGTTACGGTGCGGAAATGAATATTAATAATTGACTGAAAATAAAAAAAATATCCATAATTGACTAAAATGAAAAAGGAAATGGTCGGATCATTGCATTTTAATTAAAAAAGGAAAACATTCTACATCATCAATAATAAAGGCATATTTTGAACAATATTAAAGGTAAATTAAAATAGGAACGAAAATTAAAAATGAAACAGAAATATTTCAATAATAATATTCTACATGAATGTTTTGCATTTTTAGTCCCACGACTATTGTGGTACTTGCAGAATTGGTCCACGACTTTCAAACTTTGCAATTTTGGTCCACGACTATTGTTTTTGTTGCAAAAATGGTCCTTTTCCAGTCAACATCTCGCCGGAAAATAAATCCGGCGGATTTTTAGACAAGTTTTCGCCGGAAAAAAATTGATATATTTTTCGCTGAAAAAATTTCTCCTTTCAAGTAGTATTAAAATGGACATTTACATTGTTAAAAAAAATTCATCTTTCTAGTGGGAAAACAGCGATTATGCCGGAAAAATATATATTCTTATTTTGGTAAATTAATTAAAGTTAAAACTCGATTTAAAACAAAATTAAAGTTAATACTAATTCATTTTTTTTACTTTAGTAAAATTATGTACAAATTCAAAATTTTTGGTACTTTTTAGTTTAAATTAATCTTAATAATATTATTTTTGTTGATCATGAATTTGTACTAATAATTTTGAATTTGTACTTAATTGGCTAAAAAGTAAAAATAATTAAAGTTTTAACTTTAATTTGTTTAATTAGTTTTAATTTTTTTAGTTAAAATAGTCAATCACATATACATTTCAAATAGCTTAATTTGCTCCAAAGTCCAAATAGCTCACTGCCATAATGCTCCAAATTTCAAATAGCTCACTGCCAGTAGTGTTCACTGCCACTCTGCATTTCTATTTCTTCAATCGATTTTGACATCAAAATTCTTATAATTATTTTAACTTAATTAGAAATGAATTAATTTTAACTTTAATTAGTTTACCAAAATAAGAATATATGTTTTTCCGGCATAATCAATGTTTCCCTGCTTGAAAGATTATTTTTTTTCAACAATGTAAATGTCAATTTTAATACTACTTGAAAGGGAAATTTTTTTTCCAGCAAAAAAATTGACGAAAAATATACCGGATTTTTTTCCAGCGAAAACTTGCCGTAAAATCCGCCGAATTTACTATCCGGCGAGATGTTGACAAGAAAAGGACAATTTTTGCAACAAAAACAATAGTCGTGGACCACAATTGCAAAGTTTGAAACTCGTGGACCAATTCTGCAAGTACCACAGTAGTCGTGGGACTAAATATGCAAAAAATTATATTCTACATCATCAATTAAAAATGAAACGGAAATTAGGTAAATATTACTACATAATTCTTTTCATTTTTCCTAGATAAGGTTGCCTAATATTAATTTACACATAATAATCGGCACTAATAATTAAAAAATATAGAAGAACTGTCGGAGATGTCTGTTTTTTTTTTAATTTTATTATTATTATTATTATTATTATTTCATTATTTTAATTAAAATTATTTAAAAATTTTATTTTAAAATTAGTAACCACAATGCCATCACAATTGTAGGTAAACATGTCAATTTGGATTTTTTTTTAAACATGTCAATTTGTACTTAATTGGATGAGTTTATGTAGTTCAGAGATCCAATTGCATTCTTTTTGAGTTTGATAGCCCAATTGTAGTTTTGTGTGTAGTTCAGTGGCTTATTTGACCCTTATTCCAAAAAAAAAATGATATTACTAATTGATTTAAAATATAAAAAGATCGTAATCTATATTCTATACTATATATAAAAGTAAAATCCTTCTATTTCATTCCGCGCCCAAACTTTTGTAGTCAATTAATTAAATTTTATTGATCAAATAATTAATAAAGCTTATTTGTTAAGAAAATGTAAAATAGAAATTAACTAATATTTATTAATTGATAATATGTATACTCACGTATCAACACTATATATTAATAAAAGTAAAATGATTTATCAGAAAAAGAAAAGGATTTACTAATTGATTGAAAATTATTTAAAAACTTTAATAATTAATTATACTTTCCGTTTGAAAACTCTAAGTTATTTAAACTTTAAAAAAATTAATTGAACATGGGTTGTTAGATTTTTATAATAATCAAAATTAATTCATTCAAATATGGAGGAGGAAGATAAAACTAAATGCAATATCATGAAAATGAATATACTTAAAGTATAAAATTATAATTACACATATATAAGTGTAATTGACTAATAATAATTGCCTAATAATTATTATGGTAATTAAGCTAAGCATTAGTCGTTGATTTTATTTTTATAATAATTATAATTAATTTATTTCTCATTTTCTCATATTTACTTTAGTAATAATATAATTATATAAGTCATATTACTTATAGATCTTTTAAAAATAATTTTAGACAAACAAGTCATATATTATTTAATTAATTGAGTAATCCTTTTGTACTAATCTTATAATCAAATAAATATACACGTTCAATATTATATTTTTTTATAATTTCATCTTTATTTTTATTATCTCAATATATAATAAAAAATGTATCCATGCACGTGCAATAGGACAATTATTTGTTCTAATTCAAGCTAGGAAAACATCATAAAACATAATCGATCCAATCAATTTCATCAATTGCGCTATATAATATTCGATGTTATAATATATATAATTGTATATTGATCCAAATATTATTTAAATATTATAACAAATTCATTCCGTGAGAAGCACGGCGAAAATACTATTATTCTTAATAATTAATATTTTTCCAAAGCAATATTCTATAATTAATTTGTTTTCAAAAGCGATATTCTATAAATGGGCCCTGCCAACTTCATTACAATCAAACAAGTACGAGAATTAGCACCGCACTTTCTATTCAAATCACTGGACATTCCAATGGCGCCGTCTTCTACACCTTCTTGATATCTGATATTTACCTGGTTAATTTTCATGGATTTAGTTATTTGAACAAAAGAGATTTTCCCAAAATTTTATAAATTTTTTTGGAGATCTATAGTGCTTAATTTTGTACTTTGTGAAGTTGTACCTTTTGTTTTTATACAATTATAAAGAGAAATTGTATGATTTGTCAAAGTGCGCGCTATGAAATTTTCGATTCGTATAGAATATATTTCTTTCTGTTAAATGAAAAAAATACTTGTTCGACAATCATCACTTGTTTCCAGTGGACATTTGGTGTCTAATAATGAAGATAGCGGAGACAACCATCAATTAACTCCGCCCTCATCTTCCCAAGTATCATGTTTTAAACTTTATTCACCGTGCAACGCACGGGCGAATATACTAGTATTCTTAATAATTAATATTTTTCCAAAGCAATATTCTATAATTAATTTTTTTTTCAAAAGCGATATTCTATAAATGGGGCCCTGCCAACNTAGAATAACTTTTGTCGGTAAAATGCCAACGAATAATTCTATTGGTAAATTTGCAAATTAGATTAGTTGCTTATACCAATTTAGCTACCAATTTACCAAATGAAAATTTGTTGGTATATTTGGGGTGCACTTACTTCAAACATCATAATCTGAATGGTAGTGAGAATCAAATACTTGATAATGCGGTAGTGAGTTTAAGTAGAAGAGTCAATTCCTTTTTTTATCCTAGACTTATAGTGGCACGGACAATTTAGTCCCCATAAAAAATATTGGACAATGTATGGGCACACCTATTGTGACAGGGATAATTTTAATCCTCGTATTTGATAGCCGTTTGAGAGGGGTTAATTGCGTCATTTCTGGTACTCTAATCGAAGGAGTATCGTTCGCTAGGGCTCTGGCAGTCAGTTCTGGTGCTCGGATGAGTGAGAAAGGGAAAGGCAAAGAAGTGGAGACTCAAGAGAGAGTGGAGCCAAAGGCACCTGCTGCCAAGCCTCTCAATTGCATTAGTAAGTGGAATAAAAGCAGGCAATCAATCTGAGGTTGCAGGGGCACCCCCAACTGCGAAGCCTACTGGAATAGCGTCATGCAAACAAGTTGTTCGTGAAAATGCCAAGGTAATCAATATGATTGGAAGCAAAGGATTCGCCAAGCTCAGTAACATTAACCATTCCTTAAACTTCATTAATCTATAATCCATTCAATCTTCACCATAATTAAATAGATAATTATCTAATTAGTCATTCAAATCCATCTTTTAATCCATCATGAATTTGCCTAAATCATCTGTTCACCGAAGCCTGCGCTGAGAAGAAGAACAACAGGAAACAGAGGAGGGAGATACCGCCACCGTTCGCCGTCGAAGAGTACATGCCGCTGCTACCGTTGATCTGCTGAACCTACCAGAGATTCCAGCACCGTCGTTGCTGCCTTGCGTTTCCGAAATCAGAGGAACAAACCTCTCACGGTCCTGCCTCACCCGTCGGAAAGGACCTTTTGTGCTACCGTCAGAGTGCTCGTCGCCAGGAAAAGGGAGAACAGGGGACGCCATTGTCGAAATTGCTGCTGCAGCTCCGTTCGTCGAAGGAGAAACAACCCACGCTGGAGAGCGAGGTACAGAGAGACGAGAAGGTGAGGAGGTTGCTGGCTGCTAAGCCTCGGCCGGAGGAGAAGACCACGTCGAAAAACTAGAGGATGCCGCAAGAAGTTCATCTCGTCGCTGCCGCTCTGCCTAGCTACCACCATTGCCTATTGTATCTATCGAACTTCTTGATGGGAGGGAGAAAGGAAGAGCTCCGGGAGTGAAGAAAATTAGATTGAATTTTGCTAAATTGACAGAATGCCCCTTATTTAGACGGTTAACCTAACGACATGATAAATGGAGGACCAAAATTGACCTCGTCACGATAAGTGTTTCAATAAATTGTCCAAAATTTGCATGGATGATTAAAATTGTCCGTGTCAGTACAAGTCTAGGACCAAAATAATGAATTGGCTCTAAGTAGAATAAGTCACTTTGTTGGGTAGTAAACACGAATTAGAATCAAAATAAATAAATAATTAAATAAAATAAATAAATAAATATATATATATATATATATATGTGTGTGTGTGTGTGTGTGTGTGTGTGTGTGTGTGTGTGTATTCGAATGAGGACACATATATTCTGAAGGATGATGAGGACAAATCTTGTGCGTGTAGATTAATGGTAAGTATTAGATTAGATAAAGGATTAAGTAGATACGTGTGTAGTTCTTTTGGCTAGTTAGGGTATTTTTGTAACATTCATCATGGTTGTAAAAATTTTTTTTCATGGTTGTAAATTTGGGTGTTTTTTTTCGGGTACCTATATATTGGGATCTACTACCCCACTCGTTTGCCCATCACCTCTCTCTCCTTTTTCAGTTTTGGAACAAAAAGGCTTTGTTTTGACTTATTCTCTTCGCAGGCGCTATAAGATTATAGAATGAACTGTGTTTTCATTGAAGAGAATAACCAAAGTATTTATAGTGTACAACAGAGGAGAAATAGAGAAGTTACAACTAATCACTAGTCTACAGGAATGAAAGTAGAACAACAAAATAACCTCAGCCACTCATATGCTTAACACGCCCCCGCAAGATTGTGGATCCGTCGGAGACACCAATCTTGGACCGAAAATGAAGGAACATGTGACGTCCAAGCGGCTTGGTGAGAAGATCAGCTAGCTGAGCAGAGGAAGGAATATGTTGGACAACTAGCGTGCCACTAGTGACCAAATCACGAACAAAAAAGTAGTCCAAGGCTAGATGTTTCATGCGTGAATGGAACACGGGATTCTTACAAACATACGTGGCGCTGAGGTTGTCGCAAAACAGCACTGGCGGTTCAACTAGCCCCCACTTCAACTCCTGCAACAGACTTCGAACCCAGAGAACCTCTGCTGCTGCATTCGCCAGAGCGCGGTACTCAGCTTCTGTAGATGACCGTGAGACAGATTTTTGCCGCGTGGACTTCCAAGAAATCAGATTATTACCTAGGTACACCAGATACGCGGTAGTAGACCGGCCTTCAGTAGCGCAACCTCCCGAATCTGAATCCGTATACACACGCAACGAAAGCGGTTGTCCAGAGCGGAGGAAAAGACCATGGCAAACCGTACCTTTGAGATAACGTAGTAGGCGTTTAGCAGCTTGCCAATGCAACTCCGACGGTGCATGCATGAACTGCGAGAGCCGGTTGACCGCAAAAGCCACATCCGGTCGTGTGATCACCAAGTACTGCATTAGACCCAGCAAGCGACGGAACAGAGTTGCATCAGTTGCAACATCAGAGGATTGCAGCGGCACCAACTTCTCTGTTATAGCTAGCGGTGTTGAAACATCCTTTTCACCATCCATCTTGAACTGCATAAGTATATCAGCGATATACTGGCTTTGTGACAAGAAAACACCATCAACAGTAGGGATGGCCTCTACACCCAGAAAATGATGTAAGGTACCAAGGTCCTTAAGAGCAAATTGAGCTGACAGGGTCCCCACAAAACGATCAAGCCAATGTGTATTGTTCCCTGTCAACAAAATATCATCTACGTACACTAAAAAATAGACAATTACACCATGAGCTGAATAAACAAATAGCGAGGCATCTGCCTGCGACTTAGCAAACCCACATCGCTGCAAAAACAAACACAGCTCCTGGTACCAGGCTCTAGGGGCCTGTTTCAGGCCATATAGAGCTTTTGTTAACCTGCAAACATGAGTTGGGTACAAAGGGTCAACGTATCCCGGTGGCTGCTCCATATAGACTTCTTCATGCAATGTGCCATGCCAAAAAGCATTATTGATGTCTAACTGGCGCAAACTCCAGCGATTACTTAATGCAACAGTGAGAACAGACGAATGGTGACCGGTTTCATAACCAGGCTATATGTCTCAAAGTAATCCCGGCCAGCAGTTTGCAAGAACCCTTTAGCAACAAGGCGTGCCTTGTATCGATCAACAGAGCCATCTGGTTTATGCTTGACACGGTAAACCCACTTACAACCGATTGGAATCCCCGCTCCGCGAGGAACAAGACGCCACGTTTTGTTGCGGTGCAACGCATCGAACTCCTCATCCATGTCTTTTCTCCACCTTGCGTCTTTTAGGGCCTGAGCAACGGTAGAAGGCTCCAAAGTAGGTGGCAAAGGGTGAGCTGTGGTGTGGTTAATGACATAGTCGGAGTACCTGGGATTGGGACGACGGTTTCTAGTCGACCGACGTAGACCATCTTGGGACTGAGAGGTGTCGGAGGTTGTTTCAGGTTGTGATGTTGACTCAGTGGCTGGTAAGTCATTTGTAGGAACAGTGGGCGACGAACTAAATGATGAAGATGACGAACTGGAACTGGAAGTGGAAGCCGGCGATGAGTTGTCGTTGGTACTCGCCGGTTGGGCATCACCAGTGCGTGCAGTTGACGTTGCGGTTGGCGCCAACTGCGTTCTGGTAGGTTCTNATATATATATATATATATGGTTTTTAAAAGCAATTGTCAATTGGGCTCAATTTCATCTTGTCACAAATTGGTCCAATCTTTATACATTTAGCCTGAATTTTTGTAAACTATATATACATATAATATTTTTTTTTTAAATATGGGGCCCCAAAAAATTAGGGGCCCTATGCGGCTGCACATGTTAGACATGCTCATATACGGCCCTGATCAATGGTATCAGGACAATCATTATTGGTACACATAGCTCTGTCGAGGCAAATTATTTTATAGACTCGGGTCAAAAAATATACAATTTACGTACTAAATATTCATAATTTACCTTTTAAAAATTTGCAATTTGTGATGATCTATTCACAAATTTTCAAAACTTAGAAACACAATTTATATTCTAGAAGTTCACAATTCCAATACTAAAAATACACAATTTAAGACCAAGGTTTACCTTGCAAAGTGGACCTTGGTCCATGATATGACAACTGACTGTGTCAATCACACTATCAAAGTACATTCATTACATAAATAATGTACTTTTAGTATATTAAAAATGTACATTGTATTCAGAAAAAATACATTATTTAAGTACTAAAAGTACATTTCTTTATATAATGTGCATTTAGTATACAAATAATATGCTTTTAATATATTAAACCAAAATATATTTCTTTTGTTATGATTCATATAGCATTGTGTGAACCATGATCGACACAATAATTTGCGAGATGAGGGACCTAGCTACTCCATCTGGACGCAATTGAGGCACACACAAAAAAACAAGAAGCTAGAGGCCTCTCGAAATCTTATCTGAATTACCCAAAAAATGACAAAATTCATTTAATAGTAAAAAGTTCACTTCACATATTAGTTAACTACTAAATTACATAACCACTTGATTTTTTATTTTTTATTTTGACAATACATAACCTCTTGATTAAATAGTCATTTAATCACATATCAAATTAATTCAAATATGAGGTGACATAAAGTTACAAAATTGATGTCAAAGAGCTTGTGGTCTAGTGGCACCCTGTTTAAATTTTGAGCTTTAGTGGAGGTGACTGTTGACTCTTTGTGCTTCAGTAGGTTGAGAAAATAACTATGAACAGATACTACATTGTAACAGAGTTAGTAGTGCTAAAAAAAATTACAAAATTGATAACATGAAAAAAAGAAAAAGACAAAATATAATGTTGGAATTGTTCTAAAAAAAGATCTAAAGCTAGTTTTACTGGAGCTGTTGTGCCCTAAAGTTTTTTTTTTTTTTTTTAATGTGTTTTATATGTAGTTAAATAATAGTAATTTTATTTGCAAAAGTTAATTATAGTTTAATAATAATAATATATGATATAATGCAAATACTATAAGGAAATTGTGGTTTATAACTTGGTTAAATTTTACTTGTTTTAATTTGTTAGATTTTCAAAATCTCTTTATGTACGGCATTTATAGTGATAGACTGTGAGCTATGTTACATTTATATTTATTACTTTGTATAGTCTGAATATTTGTTACTAGTCAAGTGTTATTGATCCTATAGAATAGGGAAGTTATAGCTACCTCTATTATAGATGTGATAGGACTCTGTAATCAGTTACGTTCAATCAATCGAATCCTACGTTCATCTGGTATCAGCCGGAAAACGATCCTCGCTTCCCGTATTCTCTCCAACCTTCCTTTCCGATGGCTGCTCCGACTAGTGACGGTGCGATCACCCCCTCACTCACCATTCCATCAACGCCGCTCCCCTCCCTTTCGTCGGCCACTCACCACATATCCATAAAGCTTAACACCCGTAATTACATTTATTGGAGAACGCAAGTTCTCCCATTGTTGCGGAGCCAAGGATTAGTAGGATACATCGACGGCACGCTGCCATGCCCTCCCGCCACTCTCGCCGCCGCGACGCTGCCGTCAACCTCGTCGCCGGCGGTGCCAAATCCCGCTTACCTCCCCTGGATCCAACAGGATCAAGCTATTTTGTCCTTGATCGTTTCTTCGCTTACGAGCGAAGTGATGTATCTGGCGGTGGGCAAAGAAACGTCGCAAGAAGTTTGGGACTCCATCACTGCGGCGTTCGCTTCTCAGTCACGAACACGGTGCCTAAGCTTGCTTGGACAATTCCAGACGCTTCGCCAAGGAAACTCGACGCCGGCGGAGTATCTAGGCCAAGCGCAGATGATCGTCGAGGCACTTTCGCTCGCCGGCCGGCCACTCACCGCTGACGAACAGGTTCTCTACGTACTACGGGGGTTGCGGCCGGAATTCCGTGCAATGGCGAGCACGCTCACTGCATCGGCGGCGCCATTAACCCTTCCGCAGTTGGCGGATCATTTGCAGGCGCAGGAGTTCCTCCATGCAGACGAGTTCGTCGCCGGTGATCCCTCGATGCCGCAGAAAGACACGAGGCAGTGGTATGAAGAGCATAAAATTGCTCACCAGTGCCTCGTGTCTTTCTGCGAGTCCGCATAGCATGGCCACCAGTTGTTGCTTGAGTAGTCTGCGGACCAGTAGATGATGTAGATAACTGCACATCTGACTCAGTTCGAGATGAAGAGAGTTGTAAGTCCGGAGTGGTGTCGGACTGAGGCGGCATATGTAGCGGGATTGAAGGCACATCTGTACGGAAAGGAGCAGTAGCCCAAGGTGCAGTAGGTGTGTGTGGTGTTTCAATTTCCTGTACTTTAGCCTGAAACGGGAAAACATTCTCATCAAAGCGAACATGACGGCAGATATAGACTTTACTAGTGTTTAGGTCTAAGCAACGGTATCCCCTATAAGTAACTGGATAACCAAGGAAGACACAAGGAGCAGACCTATACTCGATTTTGTGACGATTGTAGGGCCGTAAATAAGGAAAACACCGACACCCAAATACACGAAAGAAAGAATATGGTGGTTGGACATTATAGACTTTGTAATGAGGACTGTGAAAGTTTATAGCTGATGAAGGTAGGCAGTTGATTAAAAAAGTGGCTGACTCAAAAGCAAAGTCCCAATATTTTAGCGGTGTGGCACTTTGGGCTAGTAAGGATAACCCTGTTTCAACAATATGCCGATTACGGCGTTCTACCCGCCCATTTTGTTCGTGCGTATACGCACAGGATTGTCGGTGAATAATACCTAGAGATTCAAATATAGTGTGTAAGCGACGATATTCGCCACCTAAATCAGACTGAATGACTTTGATAGAACGCGAAAAGCGTCGTTCTACCCTCGCCCGAAAAACTTGAAAGATTTTATAAATATCAGTTTTTACAGTCATAGGATAAAACCAGGTATATCGAGAATAGTCGTCTACGAAATCCTACATTGTTTTTAACCTAATAAATTTATTTTTAAAATTTTTTATTTGTGTCATAATTTAAATTTTTTTAGCAAAAAAATACTTTTTCTAAATTTTATTATTAATAAGTCCGGTGTTAAACAGTCTCACCATGAGACATATTCTATTTTTTGTTAAAATATATGGAGTAATACTTTATATGAGTACATAGAAAAAGTTATATTTTAATTAAGAATTATAATTTGTCAAGTTGTACCTTTTGTTTTTATACAAATATAAAGAGAAATTGTATGATTTCTCAAAGTGCGCGATATGAAATTTTCTATTCGTATAGAATATATTTCTTTCAGTTAAATGTAAAAAAATACTTGTTCGACCATCATCACTTGTTTCCAGGGGACATTTGGTGTCTAATAATGAAGATAGCGGAGACAACCATTAATTAACTCCGCCCTCATCTTTCCAAGTATCATGTTTTAAACTTTATTCACTTTTATATTAATTGTTTACTTTTTCTCTGTTTGAATTGATGATGCTTTATGTTTATTTAATACTTTTAAATAAAAATTAATGATAAATTTGTGTAGAGGGTTTGGCATTCACATTCCTTTAAGTCTCACCAATTTCAATAAGCTTTACCAATGTCTGATCGGTTGAATTCTTTCAACTTATATTCAACATGTCAGTCAAAATCATCAAGGTATATATATATTTTCTCTTCACATATAGTGGAGACAACCATCAACTCC
>NXFB01001002.1:10223-24369 GCA_002525835.2 Ipomoea batatas
CAGTTAGGGTATTCTGAAGTAGGAGTTCAAATTTATTGTTTTTGGAATGAAAGATTGAAGTTACTACAATCAGACAATGATGTGATAGCACTATTGAATGAGGATAACTCGGGAAAGCATTTGGAGATTTAGGTAGAAACACAAGATGAATTAGACTTGACTGATGCATAAATGGAAATACTTGAGCCAGATAGTGATTGGGAAAGGGAGGTTGACGTTTACTTTATGGGGGTAGATGATGAGGTTGGTGTAGAGGAAGTTGAGAGCAAACCAATAAGAAAGGGAGACTAAAGTACAAACATTAGCTCAAACAAAGAACATCCCAAAGAATTGTGATTAAATCAATTATTATGATGAGGAGTCACTAGTGGATTCTGACAGTGATTTTGAGGGTAAGTGGCCTATATTTAGACCTGCAACAGACATGAAAGACCTCCATTTCACTTTAGGCATGACATTTGCATAAAAAAACTAGTTTGGAGAAGCTGTGCAGAATTATACCTTCAATAATGGCAAAGAAATTAAAACACTAAAAAATGACAAGGCTAGGGTCATTGTTAAGTGTACATAGGAGGGTTGCCCATGGAGAATAGGACTAAGGAAAGTAGTTAACTCACTGTCATGGAGGATTTTAAACATGACAGATGAACATGAAGAGTGTCCTTGGGTTTGGGAGAATAGAATGGTGAAATCTACAGTTGTTGCTAAGAGGTGTGCGACGGAATTAAAAGACCACCAAGATTGGATGACGAAGAAGTTCAACGATAAGGTGTGCAGTAAGGAGGGATTTTATGTCAGTGATCAACAAGTTTATAGGGCAATTTGGAAGGCAAGGAAGCTAAGAATTTGCAATGAGGAAACTATCCTTTCAATGTGTAATCTCACAACCTTTATAAGTTTTTTGTTCCTATGCAAGTTGGGAGGCCAAAGAAACTAAGGAAAAAAATCAGCTGGTGAGTTGAGTCAAGATGGGCTGAAAGTTTCTAGAAAGCATATTCTGCTCCACTTCATTGTTTATTGTGTTGAGAAGCTGGACATAATAGCAGAAAGTGTCATTCAAATCCAAATAAAAGGTTTACTGTCATACTACTGTTGCAATAAGCTTTTAATGAGGATTGTTTGGAATTTATAGTTTTTTATTTTCCAGTTGAAGCAAAAGAAGAGGGTCATATATGCCACCAACCAAATTCCTAGCCACTTGCCTTCAGCTTCAGGACAGTAGCAGCATGTTGACAACACTGGATCAGGAGAACAGCATCAACAGGTTGACACCACTGGACTAGGAGAGCAGCAGCATGACACCACTAGACTAGGAGGGCAGCAACAGCAGGATGAACTAGGTAACTCCAGCAGCCAATTGAACTCCAAGAGGGGAACCAAAGTGAAGCAATCTAACCGCAACAAGCCATATTATACAAGGAGCAAGACTCTGTTCAAGTCTAACACTACAAGAAAAATCGCGAATCGGGACAAAAAAATTCCATCGTGAATGAGCCAAATTCCATCACGAATCCATGATTGCGACGGAATCTATTCCGTCGTCTATCGCCTTGTTGTATTTTGATAGACGACGGAATAATTATGTCGCCAACTTTCACGACGGAATTGGTGATAGAAAGAGGCGTCACAAATTGGCGACGGAAATATTTCCGTCACAATGAAACTTCCACTCTCATGCATGCCTGTTTTTTATATCTTTGGAAAGCGCATTGAAATGTAAAGAAATGCCATGAGAAAAACCTTGGAGTGGAGTAGATTATTATCTTCAATCGATAACCTAAAATTGTTTGATCTTTGTAAACAGTTCGTAGGCTATCTTTGGATGAAAATACTGACGACAACACTAGTGAGTCTTCGTCTTCTGCAAATCAAGTTCAACCTTCGTCTTATGGTAGTATTACTCGTTTCTTACGAAGTTGGAGACATACTCCTTGGAACCATTGCGACGCAAAAAAACAAACTGTTGCCACCTAATCTATACTATATATAAAAGCATTATCCTCCTCCAGAATTTTCCCGCCCAAACGTACGGGTATTTTAGTAATATGGTAATTATTATAATATTAATAATACTAAATATTAATTATTATTATTATTATTATTATTATTATTATTATAGAATAATATTAATGATAGAATAAAATATTAATTATAAATGGTTATAATAGGTTATTAGTAATTATGGTAATTATTATGATAGAATAATATTAATGAGATAAGAATGTGATTTTGATTGCTAAAATTTAAAAAGTTGTTCAAAATAGTTTTTTCGATAAATTTTTTGAAAAAGTTATTTTGCATGTAACTGGCTAACAGCTAATTTACCAAGCATCTTTCTACAATCAGCTAATGCTATCAACTAGTCATACCCACTAAATCATCTAACAACTATTTACCAAACACGTCAGATTATAGATTACACAAATTTAATGTACGAGTGTATAAAAAACAGTTGCCACCTAATATTTTAAATATATTCCCCTTAAAATTGCTTCCATATTTGGAACCAACAACTAAAATAGGAATTTTCAAATTATTGCTTATTACCATAATTCTTTTTAAAATGAAAAAAAAAAACTTTTTAATTATCTCAATCGAAAAAGTGAAAAAATGTTCTAATATTTTCTTCTTCTTTTTTTTTTTTTGATAGAAAAAGCATAAGAGTAAAATGTATTGAATCCATTCCCCTATTTATTTTTTTTTTAATAACAAAAAAACTAATAGTTGTTACTCCTTGTTCATTATATATTTAAAAATTCAAAAGTGGTAGATAATCATTTTAATTGATAATTGTAATACAAATTTTGTACAACTTAATGTGTGTTCATTAATTAGTAAAATTGACAATGAATATAAAACATGAAATAGTGATGCTCCAATCATCTCCATTATTTTTTAGCACACTCTAACCTAACTATAGTACCTGACTTGCTCAACAAATTATGAACATTTTTTTTTTATGAAAAACAACAGTGATATTATCAAACCACAAGGTATTTGGCATAAAATTACTCAATTGGATATCTTTATTGTATTTAGTAATTATATGAAAATTTTTAACTAAAGTGTAATGTTAGTCAATTAATAAAAAAATCAATAAGATTATAAATATAATGCGTTTATTGCCTAAAAATAAATATTAGGATGTAAATCTAGAAGAGGAAAATAACATTTTAAAATATTGTCAATAGAATTAATTATGCTTGACACTTTGAAATTTAATAAAAGTAGTAATTTAATTTTCTTATAATTATTATCTTACCCTACTTATACATCATGTTATTACTACTACTGTATAAAACTTTTATAGTAATAATGTTATAATAGCCCAAGAATGAGGTCGTATAAAAATGCATGAAGCACAAAATACGATCATGATACAAGATCATGGATGAGGTTGTATTTAGAAAATTTTTAAAATTAATTAGAGTAATCTATTAAATTTTAATAATCTATTAAATAATTTAGAAAAATTAAAGTTGTAATTTGGGAACTGTTAATGTTTTTTAAAAAAAAAAACTTTAACAGTTCACAAATTACTTTTTCGGTTTTTAAAAGGCTCATCTTCTTAAGAAAAGTGCAAAAAAAGGTAGAACTAGAATGTAAAGAGAAAATGATTGTAGGTGTAGTACAAACTACTCTCTATATTCACCATCTAAAAACGCTCCCTTCATGACCCGTAACGGATGCAAGGGTGGTTCTAAAAAGTCTTTGCCCATTCCGACGAAAGCACCGCCACAAGCTAATCAACTTCCGATGGTGGAGGGGGAAGATTGGTCTTCAGAGGGAGAGTTTGAGGAGGAAGACAAAGTAGACGAGAATGGTAAATCAAGCAATGAGGATGAGGGAGAGCAGGGAAAAGGTGAAATTGAACAAAACGGGCTACCAGATGGGTTTTACCTAGTTGAGGCAGTGAGGAAGAAGCGAGGTTAGACAGGTTGGGATTCCGTTTAATTAAAAAAAAAGTGTTTTTCTTTTTTATTTTTACATTTTAATGTTTTAAATTTTCATTTTTATTTAAAAAGTTAATAGACATTATCAAAATGCTTAGTTTATAGAATTGAATTTTGCCTTCAGACACAGCAACTATATTTTATTAAGATTTCTTTCCTGAAATATTTTCGGCATGCATTCATCATCTGTTTCTACAAATTAAAGCTATTTTATTAAGATTTCTTTCCTCAATCTGTCCATATATTCATGTGCTTTTGTGGCTACTTGACTTGGGTTTGCAAATTTTGGGAACTCCGGGCAAACCAAACAGGGCGAACCCCAATACTTAATCAAATGGTATGTAAAGAATCGGATTTAATTTTGAAGAGAAAGAACAATTTTCTATTTTCCTTCTATTTTGAAATTTATAATTTAACATTGATTTATGGTGGGTGTTTGAATTGTGCGAAAGGTGAGTTGGTCGGAGGAGTCAAACACGTGGGAGCCGATGGAGAATTTGGCGTCTATCACCGATATGATAGATGAATTCGAAGAAATGTTGTCTTTTATTTACAAAGAAAAAAGGTTCATTACTGAATAGAAGATGTAATTCATTCTGACTTTTTTTTTAATTGTAGATGAAGTTTGGCTAAAAAGAAACAACAGAAGAAACCTTTACCTTCCCCTTCCCCTGTGGTGACCAAGAAGAAGAATGTATGTTGTGCCAATGCTGGGAAGACAAAGGAGTGTTCAAAGACAATGGAATCCCTAACAAATGGGCAACATCAAGATCAATTTGGCACAGAGCTAATAATAAGTGAACTTAAAGAAGAATTAGTTGTGCCCAAAACTAATATGGCTAGTGAGGATAAATCATTACAACGCTCTCAGGAAGCCCAATCTGTTGGAGGGGCTAAGAAGAAGAAGAGGGAGTCTGGTCCTTGGGCTAACAAGTTTAAATTTCCTAAACGTGGTGAGTGTGTGGATATGTGGAACCTTGGGGATGATCACTTTGCTGATAAGGACCATGACTGAGGTGGGATTTTTAGTTAGCTTAAACTTCATCTGTGTTCGCTGTTATTTCAAACGTTATTATTTTATGAATTTTCATTTGCTACTGCATATGATAAAAACCCTAAAGGGCATCTCATTGATATGGTTTTTGAGTGGTTTTTTTGTAGCCCAATTTTTTAAAAGATTAATCATTTTATGATTGACAAAATCCACAACATTAATTTTTTCATTTTTTTAAAACTTTACTAACGTTTACGATTTTTGGGGTGTTTGGTAATTTGGTAAATAGTTATATAGAGATAATTGGTCTTTTGTGCTTATTATATGTGGACCAATATGTTGATTATTGTTTATTGTAGGATGTAGATTCGTATGTTTTAATTTCTGTGGGGACCATTTATGTCATGTGAATATTGTAGTGTGTTCTGTGGGGACCACTTAGTTTAAACTTTTGTGATAATATCATGTGCATATACTGGGATTATGAAGCATTATTGTTTTTTGTTCTATGGGGACCATTATGTTGACTGTTGCATGTAAATGGTTGCTTTATAGGAGATGGAGTTGGTCCATTTTCATATATGCTTTTTCATAATGGGATAGTAAATAGGGTTGGTGAAGTAAAATATTTGGGTGGTGATTATGAAATATATGAGAGAATGGAAGCTAGCTAAGGAAGTGTGTCTAGATGGGTTGAAAGATAGGATAAAGTAGTTAGGGTATTCTGAAGTAGGAGTTCAAATTTATTGTTTTTGGAATGAAAGATTGAAGTTACTACAATCAGAAAATGATGTAATAGCACTATTGGATGAGGATAACTCGGGAAAGCATTTGGTGATTTAGGTAGAAACACTAGATGAATTAGACTTGATTGATGCATAAATGGAAATACTTGAGCTAGATAGTGATTGGGAAAGGGAGGTTGAAGTTTACTTTATGGGGTAGATGATGAGGTTGGTGTAGAGGTTGGGGATGAGTTGAGAGTAAACCAAGAAAGGGAGACTAAAGTACAAACATTAGTTCAAACAAAGAACATCCCAAACAATTGTGATGAAATCAATTATTCTGATGAGGAGTCACTAGTGGATTCTGACAGTGATTGTGATGGTAAGTGGCCTATATTTAGACCTGCAACAGACATGAAAGACCTCCATTGTGAGGGTAAGTGGCATAAAAAAGCTAGTTTAGAGAAGCTATGCAGAATTATACGTTAAATAATGGTTAAGAAATTAAAACAGTAAAAAATGACAAGGCTATGGTCATTGTTAAGTGTACATAGGAGGGTTGCCCATGGAAAATAGGATTGAGGGAAGTAGTTAACTCACTGTCACGAAGGATTTTAAACATGACAGATGAACATGAAGGGGTTTCCTTGGGTTTGGGAGAATAGAATGGTGAAATCTACTGTTGTTGCTAAGAGGAATGCAACTGAATTAAAAGACCACCAAGATTGGATGATGAAGAAGTTCAACGATAAGGTGTGCAGTAAGAAGTCCAAATAAAAGGTTTACTATCATACTACTGTTGCAATAAGCTTTTAATGTGGATTGTTTGGAATTTATAGTTTTTTATTTTCAAGTTGAAGAAAGAAGAGGGTCATATATGCCACCAACCAAATTCCCAACCACTTACCTTCAGCTTCAGGACAGCAGCAGCATGTTGACAGCACTGGATCAGGAGAACAACATCAGCAGGTTGACACCACTGGACTAGGAGAGCAGCAGCAGAATGACACCACTAGACTAGGAGAGCAGCAACAGCAGGATGAACTAGGTAACTCCAGCATCCAATTGAACTCCAAGAGAGGAACCAAAGTGAAGCAATCCAACCGCAACAAGCCATATTATACAAGGAGTAAGACTGTGTTCAAGTCTAACACTACAAGAAAAATCGCGAATCGGGACGGAAAAATTTCGTCGTGAATGGGCCAAATTCCATCACGAATCTTGGATTGTGACGGAATCTATTCTGTCGTCTATCGCCTTGTCGTATTTCGATAGACGATGGAATAATTCTGTCGCTAAATTTCGCGACGGAATTGGTGATGGAAAGAGGCGTCACGAATTGGCGACGGAAATATTTCCGTCACAATTTGGCAACGAAAATTACTCCGACGCTAATTTCGTCGCCATATTCAAAACAACTATTCCGTCACCATATTTTTATTCCATCGTAAATACCGTTGCAATAAAACGAGGGAATTGTTTTCCGTCACGATTCAATTGCAATTATTATAATAAATATTCCGCCGCGATTCCGTCGTAATTTTCGAATTACTTTTAAAAACTTTTATATAAAATTAATATTAATATTTTAAATAGTAACGCTTGTTTTTAAATTATTAATATAAAACTACAATGATATAAAAGACACTATTAATTCTAAAATAAAATATAACATAATTTTAATATATTATCAATCCACATTAATTTCAAGGTGGACAACTACAACTAGTGAGACTCAGTCTAAAAGTCAATGAAGTTCAATCGATTATTATCTTCAATGAGAAAAACCTTGGAGTGGAGTAGATTATTATCTTCAATCGATAACCTAAAATTGTTTGATCTTTGTAAAGAGTTCGCAGGCTATCTTTGGATGAGAATACTGACGACAACACTAGTGAGTCTTCGTCTTCTGCAAATCAAGTTCAACCTTCGTCTTATGGTAGTATTACTCGTTTCTTATGAAGTTGGAGACATACTCCTTGGAACCTTTGCGAAGCAAAAAAAAAGCCCGTCACAACATCCGTAGCAACTTCGCGACGGATGAAAATCGGTATCCTTTTTTGTCGCGACATGGGCGACATAATTCAATTCGGTCGCAAGTTAGGTCGCGAATATTTGACCGCCAATATTTCACAGGTTTTAATTTTTCTTTTTGCCAATATTCGCGACGGAATTAAATTCTGTCGCCTTATCTTTAGCAATATGGCAACGGAAGCTAGTCAGTTGCAAAATCGGTCGCTATATGGCGACAGATTAATTTTCGTCGCCACATGGGTGACGTACTTCGATTCCATCGCAAGTTCGGTGACGAATATTTTCCTGCCAACATTTCGCGGGTTTTATTTTCTATTTTGTCAATATTCGAGACGGAATTAAATTATGTCGCCTTTTCCGTCGCAATATTGCAACGGAAGCTAATCGGTCGCTATATGGCAACGGATTAAGTTCCGTGGCAATTCACTATTTTTCTTGTAGTGAAGTTCGTTGGCAACAAGGGTGACCCAATAGACCTTGAATGACTGCTTTGGTTGTTTTTTGGAAGGTGTAAACACACTTTTTTGTACTATAATGGTGAATGTATGTATGTAAACAACCATTAGATACTGTTGGCAAATGCTTTGGTAAACAACCCTGTAGTAAGAAACAGTTTATGTAATGATTGTTTCCTGTTGCTTTGGTAAATGATTTGAACTCTGATGCCAATTGGTTAATGAAAAAGTATGGTTGTTTTGCTTACTGATTGTTTCCTTTTGCACTAGCCATTTATACCTTGAAAGCTACCAAAACATACATTACCAAAACAAACCATCATTCATGAATCACCAAAACATACATTTCCAAAACAAACCATCATTCATACATGACCAAAACAAACCAAATTCATACATTACAAATACAAACCATAATTTGGATCAGTTCATTACATAAACCTACAACCGACAAATACTACAAAAATTACAGTGAACAGTACTACAACCTTGCTCATCCACTTACACACTTTAACATCATCTTTATCCCCTTTAATCTTCATATTTAATTTGTGTATCTCTTCATCTTGTTTGTTGATGCGTTTTTGCAAGCCCGAAATTATTCGCATTGAACGTTAGCACATTGGAGGATCATACCATTCAATAAGTCTGCATCCCACCTTCCTCTGGATTAATTGAAACGACATTTCATCAATTAGCTTCAAACACCCAGAAAAAAATAAATTTACGAAAAAAAACCCTAACAAAACAACCTAAACACAAAATGAGCTTACAATACCACTGGGGCATTGCCAAAACCTACGCCATCGATTTTCAGTTGTCCATGAAGTTCGAATTTTCAGTTGCTCCCCGCATCTACAATGGACAATTGGAAACGTTTCCCCAAATTCATAGTACTCACTACCTTCATTAGAATAACAAGAGGAAAAGGAATTAGACATATCCAGGACGAGTAGATGGAGAATCAGTTGTGCGTCTTCTTTTTTCTCTTCCTCCTTCTCTTATTTCTGCGCTATTCCATACTCATTCCTGCTCCATATGCATTCCTCCGCATTACTCTTATAATAGTGTGAAATACGAGTAGAAATGTCGTATATATATATGTATTGCATCGGGTACAAACAGAGATACCCTAGGTGAAACCGAGCTACGTGACAGTGGGTCAGAGGTTCCCAGTCTCTTTAGCTACTGTATTAGAAGAAATAGCCTAAAGTCCTCTAGGCTGCATTAAATGCGCCTTTTATAGGGGCTCCAATAGGAGTTCCGGTCTGGCGGCATGCGGGACGCGTGGCGGCCATGCACCTGTCAATCTGTCGGCCCAATCTGGCAGCAGATATACGCACGGAGGCGAGGTCCTTGGTTCGAACCACCGCGAGGACCCTTACCAGGCCCGAAGTTATTCCATGCCCGGTCTAGATAGACCGGGAAAAGTATCCAAGGGGTCAAGGAATCCTTTATACGGTAGACAGCTCGGGAGACTGGGTTATGTAGACCGAGATTTTATCCCTATCAACCAGCCCCCCAGCCCGGTCGTCTACGACCTCTGGAGAGAGAAGTCTGGGCTATAAGACCGATCCGGGCCCCGTCGTCTTCGTCTAACCGAGGGGTTAGAAAAGGGATGATGATGTCAGCAAAATCGTTAGCCCTACTGCGCACACGTCACGCTCCCGTGGACTTCGGAACTTGGGCCTAAGCTAGGCCTACGTCGCGGGGAACCGAACCGGCGGCCCCTACTCTCCCTTCTATAAATACGGGATCTAAACGCCTTTTCCGACTTTCACGAAAAAGGTATATCTTCCTGAGCTGTTTAAACAACCCGAGCTCTCTTACGCCAACCACGTCGACCGTTCGAACCCTCAAAAACAGGTATCGTCCTCTCGCTCTCTTTTATAGCTAATTCGCTTTTGACCTCGGGTCCCGGGCTACCCTTAGTAAAACACCTTCTTGCTAGGTACAGCCATGAGCGAATCGGATAGCCAGAACCTATCCATTCACAGTTATGGTGGCTCGGTCGAGGTCGGGTCGTTCACGGTCTCGACCTATGACTCCGTGATCAATGCTATTGACACGTACCCTGGAGAGAACGAGGGCCTAGCCCGGCCACATAGCCAACCGGACTTTGGGAATGACGAAGCGGAGTCCCGGCCCGTGGTAGAACCCCTTGCCATGGAAGCGGGGCCCTCAGGTCGTGGGAAGCCCGTCCCTACAGCCTAGGGTAGGGATTGGTTCGCCAGTCTGCCGGTCGATTCTACCCCTCCCGCGACTGCGAGCAGGATCCGCCTGGATAGTAGCGACCTGTGTCAGCATACCAGCCTTCTCACCCGTAGGGAGATCGAAGAGATCTCAGCCCTATTGACCGGGGTCGTTAAGTACGAGACCAAACGGTCGTTGGGGAGCGTCGTCGATCGGACGCGCGGGGAATGGCTCAGGATGCACCTAGACCCCATAAAGGTCCCGTTCCACCCTTTCCTTCTAGGCTTCATGAAGTATTACGGGGTTTTGCCCGGGCAAATCGCCCCCAACGCACATCGCACTCTGGCGTGCTTCCCGCAAATATGCGGTCGCCACGGTCTCCCGGTGACGTTAGAGCTTTTTCGGTATCTCATCTCGGTCCGACCTCTGTCGATGAAACACGTTGGCGACGTCCTGTGCGTTCAGTCTCGCAACCACTTCTGCAAAATCCTCCACTTGCCCGAGAACAACAGAGGCTGGAAGGACCGGATCTTGTTGATCAAATATCCTTGGCCACTTCCCGTCGACAGGGAGTGGCTGGTGTACGTGACAGAGCACAAGCGGCCCCAGCAAAGCCGGGCTCTAAACGACGCGACCGTGAAGATTTCTGCCGAGGAGTACGAATACGAGATCTTCTGGTCACCTGAGGAATACTCGGAGGCGAAGCTCGATCCCCTAGATACGACTTAACCGAGAAGTACACGCCCAAAAGGGCGGTAGTGACAGTCGCCGTCGGGCCTCCCCCTCCAGAGGCCGGTTCGCAAGGTTTGTAAGGGTTACCGATCATAGGTCGGTTGTTCGAAAAGCAGATCACTGATTTCTTGTCTTAGATTTTTTAGGTGCCATGAGGAGCTTCCCAGTGTCGGTTCGTCCTCCCGCCCCCGCCACAAAGATCAGCTTGGGTTCGAAAAAGGCCGAGCCGTCGAGGCTCGCAGATCCTAGCGCCGAAACGTCTGTCCCGACCGGCCTGCCCTTGACTACGACGCATCCCGCCGGGCTGAGCAGCGAACATGATACTGCCCAGGCTGCGAAACAGGGAAAGGAGAAAGAGGTCCTCGAAGTCGAGGAGGTCGTGACCGTTAAACGCTCTTGGCGTGACGGGTCTGGGTCCACGACGCCGGTGATCGACGTGCTGATGAAGCACGGGGACGAACCTCCCGCGGCTTTGCTGACGAGGATCTTTGCTACAGCCCCTCCTTCGGAGAAGATGAGCGGATGGTGACCTCTTTGGTCGGGGAACGCATCGCTCGCGACCTTATCCAGGTACTTCGAAAACGTTCGATATGCCTTGGTTTATTAGGTATGGTTTTCTCACCAGGGGTTTTTGCAGATGGTCCACTCGGTGACCGACCTGTTTGCCCGAGCTAAGGACGGGGACGAGATTCACCGTCAGGACGTCGCCCCGCTCAAGAAGTCCCTCGCAAAGCGAGAGTAGCGAATCAAGGAGCTCGAGGTCAAGCTAAAGACGGCGGAGACCGGGCGGCGGATCCTGGAACGGGCGGACTTCGGCGAGAAGATCCTTACCGATCCCGTCTTGTTAGCTTGACATATATGCCGAGGGCGGGAAACTGGGGAAGCCGTCCTTGCTGCCGTTTCGCGAACTCCGATCGGGGAGGACTTGATGTACACGGCGGAGGGCGCCACAGAGCCCGGTGTCGAACCATCGACCGAGGGTTAGTAGTTTGCGAAATATAAGTGAGAGCCCGGCCTCGTTGAGTTGTTTTAATGGAAACCCTTCTCTTTCCTTTTTACTTATTCGTGCGTTGATTTTTTTCGCTTATCCGGCCTATACTTCGGCATTATTTGGTTTATGCATAGAGACGGTAGCGCACTTATTCGGTCCAAAGACCGGTAATCGGGCACCTTACTCCCGGGGTGAGCACCTTGCTCTCACCATTAGGGTGCAAAGACCGGTAACCGGGCACCTTACTCCTAGGGTGAGCACCTTGCTCTCACCATTAGGGTCCGATGACAAGTAACCGGGCACCTTACTCCTGGGGTTAGCACCTTGCTCTCACCATTAGACTAAACATATAAGGAAAAGCCGACCTAAACAGTCGGTCCTACATTGCAAACGAAACGACCACGCAGGGTCTACTGATGTTGTGGTTGTAGTGGGAGTGAATGTGAAGGTGGTAAAACGAAGAGTCAAGACTCCCCGAGTGTCGTGTCTCTCAAGGATGGCGAATGGGAACCGAATTGGTGTGTTGGCATTTTAGAGGTTGAAAGACAAGAGTTACAGGAATGGCTAGGGTTAGGATTCAAGGGGGTAAGAAGGTTGATAAAGGTTGTGTAAAATAAATGGAAAAACAGGGATCGGGGCCTTAGGCTTCTCTATGTGGATTATCCTTGTATGGTTTCGTGAGCTAGAGATGTGGAATAGACTAGAGAGTTCATGGCACATCACCAAGTGGCGTCACACTTTGGACTCCCACATCCTCATTCGGTTGGGGCATTTCATCGAACTCCTTGTCTACCACTCCTCTCGGACCTTGTCCTTTCGAACTAAGGGTGGAGATGTGGGTGAGTTAGACTCGTGAGTGGCCGCTATCGCGCACACACTCACTTCCTTTGAGTTTGCTACCTAATGTGGCCACACTTAGGCACAAAGCATTATGAACATCATCCACACAAGTTCATCATCCAACAATCAAAAAGCTCACATTTAATCTAGCAATTTATATCAAACATCCACATAGATTAACCTTGGGGCCACCAATCCCCTTTCTAATCTACTCTAGCATATTAAAGAAACAAGAAGAAGAAATGGAAATCTTAAAGAAAACAAGTATTGGATTAAGATATTAAGGAGAGAAGTTACCATCCAAAAGAATGGACCCTTTTACACTTTGTTCTTGGAATTCCAATCTTCATTCTTGTTCTTGAATTGGATCTAATCTAAGAGAAGAGGAATTTCCCCCAGGAAATCCCCAAGAAAACCTAATCTAAAATTATTCTATGGCTGCTGGAATTGTTGGGAACTGATCTAAAAGACCTATAAAGGGCATATATTGTGACACCCCAACCTCACACAGGCTGAGATAGATAAAACTTAACACAACAGCTGCCTATCTCAACCAACAAACATAACATAGCGGAAGAGAATTTAAAACTTAAGGGCGTCATGCCACATCTAGGTATAACCACAGCCTAGATGCACAGGCTAATCATAAGAAATGAACTAAGCTGTCATATAAACTGAAATAAATCCTCAATCCATAGTCAACAAAACCCAAACACTAGTCAAAAGTATAAAATGTCTCAATGGCACACAGGCCCAACAACCATAGTCTAAACATCATAAAGCTAGTCTAAGCGTCCTCATAGATAAGCATCTAACGCGCTCGCGCTCAGACTACTCCATACCTGGAAAACACGCAAAGAACCATTAGCAAAAGAATGCTAAGCAACCACCATTCACACCCGCAAGGAGATATAGATATACATAAACTTATAAATAGGTTTACACACCCATATAGAATATAAACAGCAACAAACTGTTCAATAGTTCAAACCGATACTCAACAACAATAGGCTGAACGAATCAGTAACCAAGACTCAGTCAAACAAAGCCAATATCCAACAACGAAAGCATAATACAATAACGAACCAAAACCGAGATACTAACTGAAAAACAATCCAAAAGGAACCAACCAACCTCAACGAGAACAACAAGATATCAACCGAATAACACAAAGAACTCACAACAACCAACCAAGAAAGAACCCCAACTCCAACCTCCAAACCCTCAAA
>NXFB01001002.1:26908-38227 GCA_002525835.2 Ipomoea batatas
TAGCGTCTCTCTTCTCTTCCAAGGAATCCAGCTCGGTAACCATCAGAGAGTCATTGTCATGATCGTCGTAGGCTCGCTCCCGGGATGTCGGTATCCATGCTTCCACCGGCAAACGGGCTTCGGTGCCATAGACCAGAGCGAAAGGAGTTTCCTTCGTAGCTTCGCGGGGCGTAGTCCGGTATGACCACAGGATGTATGGGAGTTCGTCCGCCCAGCTTCACCCGACTGAGTGCAATTTCTTCTTAAGCCCTTCCAAAATGGTTCGGTTTGCATTCTCAACCTGGCCGTTCCCCTGGGGGTACGCCACGGAAGACCTGACCGATCTGGTGCCAACAGTTGCCAGGAAGTTCTGAAAATATTCGCCCTCAAACTGCTTCCCGTTGTCGGTCACTAACTGCACTGGAACTCCAAACTGGGAAATCACATTCCGCCATAAGAACCAAGCGCACTGTTGAGATGTGATCGTCGCCAATGGTTTGGCCTCGATCCATTTTGAAAAATAATCAATGGCGACAATTATGAAGCGGCGTCGTCCGGTCAACTGGGGAAAAGGTCCTAAGATGTCGACACCCCACATAGCGAACGGGATCGCCGAACTGACCGAGTGATAGAAGGTGGCCGGTCTTCCCGGGACCCGGGCGTGTAGCAGGCACGATTCGCACGATTTGGCTAATAACTCACAGTCCAACTGGATCGTCGGCCAATAATAACCGATCAGTATTATCCTTCTGGCCAAGGCCCGCCCCCTTGATGAGCGGAGCAAAGTCCGGAGTGCAGCTCGATCATCACGAGCTCGGCCTCAAACCGGGACAAACATCTCATTAGCAGACCCCCATAAGACCGCTGGTAAAGGCGGTTGTCAAGTACTTGGAACAAGGGGGCGCGCAACTTCACTTTTCTAGCTCTTTAGTCGTCCTCCGGTAGCGCTCCAGTCTCTAAGTACAGCCGGAGATGGGAAATCCATTCATCAGCATCTACGACCACTGGGACCACGGGCAACACGTCGATACAAGCGGTCGATAGTTCTTCAACCCAGGCGACTTTGGAAATGTACTCCGGGGCCTCATGCGACAATCAGGACAGCATATCAGCTCTGCGTTCTCGGCCAGGGAATGTGCTCGGCCAAACATGCGTCAAACGACCCCATGACTGATAGGGCGTGATCTCTGTATCGGGCCAACCTCTCTCCTTTGGCCTCGAAGGCGCCAGTAACATGCCCGATGAGCAGAGCCAAGTCGGTTCGGATCCTCACATGTCGGGCCCCCAGAGCACGAGCGTTGCGTAGGCCAGCTATGAAGGCTTCGGCGAGAAAGCGAGCGTTAGGGCGTAGTAAACTTTAAAGCCCTCCGGGCTGGTGAGAACTATGTCAGCGCTGGCTTCCAACTTACAGCTCGACCCGTCCGTCGCGATCTCCCACTCTGCCGGGGCGGGGTCAGTGGTCGTCGCGGTGCTGCTGTCTCTCGCCGAGCATTCTACGACAAAATCTACTAAGGCTTGTCCCTTAATGGCCGGTCTTGGCGTATATTCAATAGCAAACTGGGTTAACATCATCACCCATTTGATTAGCCGACCAGACGAGATTGTGGTTCGAAGGATAGTGCCCACCGGTTGGTCGGTCAAAACCCGGATCACCCGACCTTGAAAGTAGGGTGTGAGCTTCTTCGCGGTCGTGTATAATGCAAACACAACCTTTTCCAACCGGGAATATCGTAATTCAGGACCCTGGAGGGCGTGGCTGATGTAGTAGACCGGGCGCTGGACTCCTTCGGGGTCGGTTAGGCAAAGCACCGCACTGATTGCGCGGTCGGACGCGGAGAGATAGATATGAAATTCTTCACCGGGCTCCGGTCTGGACAACACTATCGGCGAGGCCAAGTACTCCTTCAAGCTCTCAAAAGCCTTTTGACAATCCTCAGTCCACGCGAAGGCAGAAGTTTTCTTCAGCGTTTGGAAGAACGGGTGAGCCCGCTCAGCGAGCTTCGACAGAAAACAACTCAGGGCGGCCAACCGGCCGGTTAACTGTTGAACTTCTCGGACGGTGGTCGGCGGCCTCATGTCCATTATCGCCTTCACCTTCGCGGGGTTCGGCTCGATCCCTCTCCTCGTCATCATGAATCCGAGGAACTTTCCGGTCTGTACGGCGAACGTGTATTTGGCCGGGTTGAGTCTCAGCCGGTTACGCCTCATAATCTCAAAGCTTTGCCGCAAGTCGAACGCATGATCGCCCATACTCCTGCTCTTCACCAGCATGTCATCGATGTAGGCCTCCATCGTTTTGCCGATCAACTCTCCAAATAGGGAGTATTCTCGAAGGACTCCGATAATGGCAGTCCGCAAATCCGAAGACAAGGCCGAGCCGATCTTCATAGTACGGTCAGGTCGGGAATCCGACAGTGTCACCAATACTACTTCTTCCGACGGCTCGGGGCGCTCAGTCCGAACGTCCTCCTTCCTCTTGCTGATCGTGTTCACTCGGGACGTGCTAGTGTCTTGCTTCTGCATGACCCGGACGTAGCATCGTCTCGCCGATTGGGGGTTTCCTCTGACCGTGCCCACACCCTCTGGTGTTTGGAACTTCATACACAGAGGCGGCATTGAAATTATCGTGCCAAGCTGCGAGATCCCCGGTCTGCCGAGAATGACATTATGAACTCACGCCAGATCGACGACCACGAACTCCATCATCACACGGAGGACCCTCGGGACTGTCCCGACCTCCACGGGGAGGCGAACCACTCCTTCCGGATGGATCATTGCTCCCGTGAAGCCTGAGAGCGGGGTTCTAACTTGCGTCAGCTCGGACCGGTCTAACTGGAGCTTACGGAAGACGTCCAAATACATTACATTTACGCTCGACCTAGTGTCCACCATGACTCTTTGGACGTCAACGCCGTTGATGTCGATGGTCACCACCAACGCTTCAGTCGCACAGTCGGCGCTGCTCGGCAAGTCCCTGTCAGTAAATACGATGGGCTCCAACTTCGTTCTCTTTTCCGGGTTCGTCTCTTCCACTAAACCGATGTGTAGGTCACGGGCCCAATTACGACGGTCCCCGGCAGTGTCACCGCCTTCCGGTCCCCCGAATATGACATGTATAACTGCTTTTGAGCGGCCGCCGGAGGTTCCAGGTCTAGGTCGAGATCCTTATCTTTCTTGTCCTTGTCTTTTTTGAAGTACTTTCTCCATCCCCGCCGGTTCTTTTTCTTCTTCTCGGCGAACTGGGCCAATTCCCCGGTCTGCAGCAAGTCTTCGATTAGGCCTTTAAGTACGTGGCACTCTNCGATTTTGAGTTCTTATAGTGAGCCTGATGACAAAATTGTCAAAGCAAAATGGTGCAGTCCTGAAGAGTAGACTGTAATGGCTAATCACCAAATAGCATCTATTGTTGGCAGCTGTTCTCCTGGGGTTCTTTAGCTGTTCTCTTCTCCAGATGATAAAGTCCATTCTTATGTAACAGCTCTCAAACTGAGAGATAAATTGTATTAGGTAAATTTCGTGGGACGGGCTTGACAAGTTATTGACAAGAATCAAACTCATGAGCATTCAGATACGAACATTATGCTCATCTACTTGGCCACCTCACCTCTTTTAGGATTGTCCCGTCTTGTTTTGTAATTATGTGGATGTAAATGCTTTTTAGCTCAGCATAGTTCGGGGTATGCCTTGTGGATGTTGCACATATTTTTTCTTAGTAACATATTTATCGTTACTATATATGAGATTGTGATTGTATTCACTTTCAGGTATTTTAAAATGTAATACTAATTATAGTTTTAATATGATTTCTATAAACTTTTTAATTTGGTAATTAGTTGATGTGTGAAGATCTCTAAAATTGTACTCTGAAATACGTAATAGTTCAAAATATATTGCATCAAGGTTTCATAGAAAATGATTTTTATAAAATGATTCATTTTTTGATTGACTGAAAGTTAGAATGAATATATATGTGTGTGTGAGATGCTACACGTCTTCCTTTTTGACTAATCATCCGATCAGTCATATCGCTTCCTTCAAACAATCTTCTCCAAAACTTCTCTTTAACTTCGGTCCTCATTGGACTACTTGTTGCTCTTTTTCGCGATTCCTTAGTGGTTTGCAAGTCCTTTTAATGGCATCCAAAACTTGGCTAGCTAATACTCTGAGAAGTGCTGGGCAAAGCAGAGCTTCGCCCTCAGTCCAGTATTTTCCTTAGTTAAGTCTATTCTTGATAAGTTAGGGGGCCGGACTTAGTAATAATTTAATTCTCTTTAAGGTTCTTCCCCAAGGTTATGTTAGTATGAATGGAACTCCCTCTATACTCGTTTATTGAGCCTTAAAGGACCATATATACACTGGCAGAGCTATAGTGGGGGCAGTTGTCCCTCTCACCCCAACCCCACCCCATATATAGCCTTTCTATGTATATATGTGTATTGATTAGTTGGTTGAGTTGGTTAAAGTGTGTTATTACCCACAAAAGGATGAGGGTTCAAATCTTGCAAGCTTGTAGGCTTTCATTTTTTATGCATTTTTAACATATATATGTTAATTCCATATTTATAGGTGAAAGTGTGTTATTACCCACAAAAGGATGAGGGTTCAAATCTTGCAAGCTTGTAGGCTTTCATTTTTTATGCATTTTTAACATATATATGTTAATTCCATATTTATAGGTGATAGTTTATTTTTAGCCATTTTTATTAGAATATTCACATTTAGTTCAAGTATTATTGTGGCATCACCATTATTGGTCCTTTATTAACAAAAAATTTTTAATGCCGTTAAATACAAATGCATTTCGATTTTCAATTACGAACTTTTTCAAAAAAATAAACACAAAAATATAGTAGGCGCAACACACTTTGTATAAAAATAATCAACATGCCTTTGTATGTAACGATATTTCAATGATTTTTTTGACCGAGGACAAAAATGGTCATGTCATAATAATACTAGACCAAATGTATATATTTTGATAAAAAATGACTAAAAGTGGACTGTTCACTTCTAAATCTAAGACCAAAAATAAAATTAACTCCTTTCAAATATTTTAAAATAAAATACTAATTATAGTTAATTTATCCACGGTAATGGCGGGACAGAAACCACCTTAATCACAAAAATCAGGCACACTATGCACCTTAAGTTTGATCTAAACCAAAAAGACCAAAATGTCACAGCCTTAATTTTTAAACGTGTGTTCAATCTGGATTGTTGATTTTAACGAGATCAATGACTACCATTTACCTATCTTTCACCTGGACACATTCAACCCATTTGTTCTCTATTCTATATATATATACTTGCCCACAATATACTAATATATACGTACACATGCTTTTTGAAATTTAATCCACAAGTAACAGCCGCAGTAGATGAAAAGTGACGGGCAGGCCAGGGCCAGGCTGTATGAGACAGTAATTAATATGGTTGTTGGTGGATTCATGTGGTACAAAACACGTTCTCCCATCTCATCTCATCTATATATACACACACTGACAGTGTATGATTCGATCAATATATATACGTAGTGGTTGTGCATGCAATATATATTGCTTTAAATTATAACATCTATATATCACAGTCACATATTGAATTCGCCCGGCGGCCATGGCGGCGATAACGACAAACCATTTTATTGTGTTTCCCATGATGGCGCAAAGCCATATGCTCCCCGTGATAGACGTTGCCAGGATGCTAGCACGCTGTGACGGCGTCATGGTTACCATTCTCACCACTCCTGTCAATGCAGCCCGCTTCCGCTCCATGCTTGATCGTGACCGGCAATGCGGTTTCAACATCCGAGCGCTGGAGCTCCGGTTTCCGTGCAAAGAAGCCGGGTTGCCGGAAGGCTGCGAGAACGCCGATTTGGTCCCCAAAGGGAAAAACCTCGACATGAACTTCCTCGCCGCCGTCGGCATGCTGCGGCCGCAGGTGGAGGAGGCGGTGAAGCGGTGCGAGCCGCCGGCGAGCTGTATCGTCTCCGACATGCTGCTGACGTGGACCGCGGAGATCGCGGAGGGGCTTAATATCCCGAGGATTGTGTTCAACGTCTCGTCTTGTTTCTCCTACTGCTGCTCTAACAGAATAACGGATTCCGGGATTCTCGGGAGGGTGAAATCGGACACGGAGATGTTCACCGTCCCCCACGTGCCTCACAGCGTACAAGTCTGCAAAGCGCAGGTCAAAGGTGTCACGTTTGACCCCGCCGTTTTGACCAGCGATATCGCGAAACTAGTGGCGGAAAAGCTCCGGCAGTCGGTAAAAGCCTCCTACGGCGCCATTGTGAATAGCTTTGATGAGCTGGAGCCGGATTATGTTAAGATATACGGAGGGAGAGTGTGGTGCGTGGGCCCCGTGTGGTTATGCAATCATGATTACGAAGACCAGGCGCTGAGAGGTGCCACGTCGGCAGCCGACAAGAAGAATGACGTATTAGTCGAGCAACAAGAGCGTTTGATGACGTGGCTGGACTTGCAGGAGGCAGGGTCGACGATATATGTTAGCCTGGGAAGTTTCGCTAGGCTCACGCCACGTCAGATGACAGAGCTGGCTGTAGGTTTGGAGTCGTCCAAACGGCCGTTTATTTGGGTGTTGGGGAAAAAAGACATGCATCTTGATGTGTTTGAGGATTGGAACGTGAGCACCGGGTTCGAGGGCAGGAACAAAGGGAGAGGGGTGCTGATCCGGGAGTGGGCCCCGCAATTACTCATCCTGCAGCACCCCTCAGTCGGAGGATTCTTGACACATTGCGGATGGAATTCGATAATGGAAGCCGTCTCTTTAGGTGTGCCAATACTGACCTGGCCACTATTTGCGGAACAGTTTTTGCACGAGAGGTTGGTTGTGGAAGTGCTCGGAATTGGGGTGAGCCTAGGGGTGAGTGTGCCAGTTAATTGGGATGGCAGTGAAGACAAGGAGAACATATTAGCGGTGAAGAATGAGGAGATCAAGGAAGGCATAGATAAGCTAATGGATAAAGAAGCAGGTAAAGAGAGGAGGAGGAAAGTGAAAGAGTTGGGAGAAAAGGCTAAGAAGGCAGTCCAAAAAGGTGGTTCTTCTCATCGCAACTTGATGGCTTTAATCCATGCAGTTTCCACGTTTGGCGCTACAAAGATATGAGCTAGACTCATCATCGTCATATATCATTGTGAGACAAATTTGAGGGACCAGATTCATGCTTCAGAATTCTCTATTTCATCAATAAATTAAATATTCTCCATGCCCTGCAGCGCAGCGGCATGTTATCTATCAATTCAATATGAATGTTTAATTATTTGCTTTGATTTATTATGTTATTGAGGAGACTTTTGCTTTTAGTGCAAACCTAGTATTTCATTCGTGCAATACAATAGTAGTAATTTTAATAATTATATTATTTATAAAATTTATATAGTCTGAAATAAATAAATAAATTATCAAAATATTATAAAATTGTCTAATTTATAGAATTATACAAAATTATCTTATCTTCTTCAAATCTACACATTTTAGTTTATGACTCGATATTTTATTTAGTAAACATTGACCAATGTGGTTCAGTTACCCTACTTGCAAGTCTGCAACAGTTGAACGCATTCAACTTTTTCTTTGATTTTTCCAGTACAAGTACAAAACTAGTCTCAAAGGTTTTCCTAATTTTAGGCTTCCATGGAGACTCGAAATCATAACATCTTATATGAGAGAGTCACTACAAGTGCATAAGGTGTTTGGCCCTAATTTTGTTATCTCTTTTGGCCTTTTTTTTTTCAAAATAATTTTTCATGCTTTGAATATTGTGATTTGTATATTTTATTAATTTTATTAATTATGTAATATCTCTTATGGCGGATTTTTCATGCTTTTGAAATTGATTTTATTATATTTTTTAAATTTTATTAGTATTTTGTTTGTAAAATATTATGGAGTAGTTTTTTTTTTTTAATCAAATTGTGAAATCAGACTCGAAATTCACACCATGGTTCAGTGCCAGTTCTCATAAACTTGATTGTGACTTGTGAAGGAGAATGTGGAAAGGAAGAGAGATCCATTAATGGCTAATCCTAGGAGGACGTCGTTTTCCACCGCCATCAACCACCACCAACTGCCCATCTCCACCGTCAGCGGCGGCTCCCAAGCTCCAGCCACACTATTGACTTCAGCCAAGTCGTTCCTAAAGAAGCCTCACGCTTTCCCATTCCTGCTCTCGCTTTTCCTTCTTCTCACCTGGGTCTCCCTCCGATTACAACGACCTTCCAGTCATTTTCCACACAGCGGAGGATCGGAATCTGGATCTGAGTTGGGGCGGCGTGCGGACTGGTCACCCGACGATGATCATTTTGCCAATTTAGCGCGNGATAGGTTGGTAGTGACACAACACAATCGTATGAATTAACAAATATGAAGCAAGACTTACTCCCTCCCATCCCAGGAATAATTGAAGAGAGTTATCTCCGGTCACCAACATTGGCATAAAAAAAGTAGGAATGGATAAATAACACATAAATCGAGGGCTATGCGGATCCTCAGACATATATGAAATGGAATAAAGATGGACCAAGCTACTTATGAATGTAACCACAATTAACATCACTACGGTCGGGCTATCGAACACAGAGTCAAAAGTTAGTTACGAGTCGGACCAATCTGCGAATCGAGCGCAATGATGTGGTGGTAAACCTCTCATTCTAATTCAGTGCTCTCCGAACCGTGCGGGAAGGTTTCCCATCACACGGCTCACCAACTTGATCTTCCGCGGGAACCGTATGTCCGAACAGGCCTGGAAAAAAGGTAAGGTCTCGCTTTCCTTTGCCACTCAAGTGTACGGCATCTGCCGTGCTTAGGCCCCTTCTTCCCTTACCTAATGAAAGAGTCCACTATGAATAGGAGACGTTGTATTAGTATCTACAGGACCTAAATTATCAACAGGTTGTCCGAGCACGTTGAAAATTCGTCCCAGAGTCAATCCACCGACCGGAACACTTATAGGAGCTCCCGTGTCAATCACTTCCATCCCTCTCATTAGACCATCTGTATCACTCATAGCTACAGCTCTAACTCGATTTTATATCATACTATTAAATAATGTACATTCAACACACAAATAATGTACTTTTAGTATATTAAATGTATATTATATTTTGGAAAAGTACATTATTTGAATACTAGAAGTACATTATTTTATATAATGTACATTCAATACACGAATAATATACTTTTAGTATATTAAAAATACACTTTTTATTATGGTTTACACAATAATTTGTCGACACTGATCATTATACCATAGACTATGGTCTACCTAACAAAATGGACGAATTTAATAATGTTCACTTTAGTATATTAAAACTTATTTTTAGTGCATTACATGTTTATTTTTAGTTTGCTAAAGATTTATTTTTTAATATACTACATCATTTATCAATGATGTACATTATACGTAGTAATATAGATTATGGTCCATAGTATATGCCTAGCTTTCTAGGTAATACATAATAGTAATCACTTGGGCTAAAGGCCTAAAAATTACAACTCCTAATCTCCTATCACATAATTGGGCTTGCATAGTAATAATCCATGAAATAATGGAAGTGCTAATTTGTGGAGTTTTTTTTTAATTGCACGCAGCTTCTTTACGTTTTGTTATTTACACTCTCATCCCAGTAGTTTTTCGTGGTAGCTAAATTTTTGCCTCCATTCTTGATTCTAAAAGTACCCTAGATTTCACTGTTCGGCTTGCCAATTTCCTTATCATTACTTATATCTTGATTCCGGTTTTATTCCCGATGCAATTCATTGTTTTCGGATTATTAAGAAGCATAGGTTACGTATTCCGTTTGAAGCTTTTTATCGAGTTATTGATCATGTGATGAAAATGAATCCACCATTGGTAGCTTAATTGGGGTGTTTATAAGGAGATTTTGGAATCCGGGTATCCTCCTTGTGTGTATTGTTTTAATATATTGATGCATAAACTATGTAAGGAAGGAGAAAAGAAGGAAGCTCATTTGGTTTTTAATGACATTGGGAAATGTGGTCTAAAGCCTAGTGCTGTTAGCTTCAGGATCAATGGATATTGCAGGTTGGGTGATTTAGATGCAGGGTTTAGGTTAAAGAGTGTAATGGAGGACAATGGGCTCGTTCCTGATGCTTATACTTACACTGCTCTGATCAATGGGCTCTGCAAGAAGTGCTCAATGGGTTTTGCAGATGACCTGTTTGAAGAAATGTGTGAGAGAGGTTTAGTGCTCAATGGGTGTTGTAGATGACCTGTTTGAAGAAATGTGTGAGAGAGGTTTAGTGCTCAGACAGGGTGTCAAACCTGATTTGATTACGTATAATACACTAGTCGTTGATGGGCTTTCTAAGAGCGGGGACTTGATCGAGCACATAAACTTGTCACTCAAATGAATGAAAAGGGTTTAAGGCCTGATAAAATTACATACACTGCACTTATCGATGGGTATTGCAAGGAGGGAGATTTGGATGCTGCATTTGAGGTCAGAAAAAGGAATGGTTGAAAATGGAGTAGTTCTTGATGGTGTGACATACACCTCCTTTATTACAGGTTTATGTCTGCAAAGGGAGAGTATCCGTTGCAGAGAGGATGCTAAGAGAAACGTTGGGTGCTGGTATAAAACCCGACGATGCAACATATACCATGGTCATCGATGCCATCTGCAAGAATGGCGATGTTAAGATGGGTTATACTTCAGATTTGCAGCTCCAGAAAATCCTCGACGCCCTGCCCTATCCTAGAGTGTGGTGAGTGGAACAGAAAACTGCAAGGTTCCAAATTTAACTTCCCGTTTTATCCAGGATCTATTAGATGGTGTTAAAGGCAGCTGCATATAAAGTTGCTATTTTCAGTCCTCACAAGTAGTTTCGAGTTTGCTACCTAAATCATTGAATTCGGGATGAGGATCAGTGTAACGATGCCATACCCGGGCCTGAATGGCTGCATCCATGCATCGTAAGGAACTGGGTAATCTGGAAATGCATGTTCAAACTCCAAACAGAAGCTACATTATGATGTGATATGAGACTTAGAATGATGATATTGGAAAGTTTTGCCTATATTATAGAAGAGCAACTTTCTCAATATCATTTCAGAATCTGCAGATAGGAAAAGAGGCTATTAGTTGATATGCCTGCTGCAGCAAAGTTGAACAATCAGTATACCATGGACCATCTACCTTACGAGATGTACCATTGGCATAAGGTACATTATTAATATGCTGAATATTCAGTTTTAGTACATTGAATTTTTATTTTCTAAAGGTTTACTTTTTGTGTACTGAATGTTCATTTTTAGAGTTAATACCACAAATGGTCCTCTGACTATTAGGCTAGTACTCC
>NXFB01001003.1:1614-13639 GCA_002525835.2 Ipomoea batatas
TACAAAAACAAAAAAAAAAAAAAAAAAAAAAAAAAAAAAAAAAAAATCTCACTAAGCAATTAGCATATTCTCCTATTGAGGTGTAATCATGTGATTGGTAGTTAATCTGTTATAGTGTAGGTCAAATGCTTTTTTTAAAAGGGTCAAATGTTTAGTAGGATAATAAAAAATATATATATATAATAAAAATTACACATGACACCCTAATCAGCACATACTTGTTGCTAACCTGTTAAAAATGTTAATTGTTTTTTTTTTTCAGGTTCAAGAATGAATTTAAAGTTTATTCGAGTTTAATGGCAAATTACTATCCCCAAATAGTTCAGTGACCTATTTGTACATTTCCCTTTTTAAGTCATATTAGGTAAATAGTTAATAATATACTTTAAGCAAGTTATGCCCATTGTCCAACACTTTTGAGGTTAAACAAGTGCTGGAGCACCATAAACGGCATAAAGTGCGGTTGAATGACTTGAGGATTAACCTAATTGTGCTCAGTAATGGGATTCACATTGTAATTTGATATTATAATAACTAGTATTTTCTCCCGTATGTCGCACGGAATGAATTTCATTATAATATTTTAAGAATATTTGGATCAATATATAATTATATAAATTATAATATTGAATATTATATAGTGCAATTGATTAAATTGGTTGAATCGATTATATTTTCTGATGTTATTATTGCTTGAATTCAAGCAAATAATTGTCCAATTATTCGCACGATGCACGAATAACATTTTTTGTTATCATATATTTAGATAATGAAATTAAAGATAAAATTATAAAAAATTCTAATATTGAACGTGTACATTTATTTGGTTATAATATTATCAAATATCAATTATGCTATTATAATGGCAATTGTTTTATACAATACCATATATAATATTACCAATTATGCTATTATGTTATTACTTAATTAATATGTCTTTTATACACGGTATTATATTATTACGTTAATACGTGAATATATAAACAATATTACCAAGTTAATTTTCATTATACATTTTCTTACCAAATAAGCTTTATTAATTATTTGACCAATAAAATATTTAATTAATTGACTACAAAAGTTTGGGCGGAAAAATAAAATAGGAGGATTTTACTTTTATATATATATATATATATATATATATATATATATATATTAAATATATTTCCTCAAAATTGATTTTCATTCGTTATCCTATTTTATTTATTGATATTTTTAATAGACACTATTTAAGAATGAATAATATATTCTATATTTATTGTTCCGTTTCATTACCAAAAAAATAAAGTTATGTCTTTTAATGTACTTATTATTACCCCTCTATCCCATTATATTTTACACCTTTTTTTTTAAAAAAAAATGCATTTTACTTGCATTATTTACTCTTCATTGTGCTTTCTTTAACAATAATATCAATTTGTATATATTAAAATTATTATTATTTTATATTAATTATTAGTATATATAAATATAATTAATCAATTATTATTCACAGAATTTGAAAACAATTTACCAATTAGGCAATTACTTTATAGAATACCATATATAATATTACTAATTATGCTATTATGTTATTACCTAATTAATATGTTTTTTCTACACGGTATTATAATATTACGTTAATACAAGAATATAGAAAAAAATATTAAAATTAATAGATAGTGTTAATTTCCATTTTACATTTTCTTACCAAATAAGTTTTATTAATTATTTGACCAATAAAATATTTAATTAATTGACTACAAAAGTTTGTGCGGGAAAATGAAATAAGAGGATTTTACTTTTATATATAGTATAGATATAGATTAAATATATTTCCTCAAAATTGTTTTTAATTCCTTATCCTATTTTATTTATTGATATATTTAATAGATACCACTTAAGAATGAATATATTCTATATTTATTGTTCCGTTTTACCAAAAAAAAAAATTATGTTTTAATTTACTTATTATTACCCCATCTATCCCATTATATTATACACTTTTTTTTTAAAAACATTTTACTTGCACTATTTACTCTTCATTGTGCAAATTAATTTTTTTTTAACAATAATATCAATTCGTATACACTAAAATTATTATTATTATTATATATTAAATATTAATATTTATAAATATAATTAATCAATTATTATTCACAGAATTTCCAAACAATAATCTTATCAATTAGGCAATTATATTATAGGATACCATATATAATATGACTAATTATGCTATTATATTATTACCTAATTAATATGTCGTTTCTACACGATATTATATTATTACGTTAATACATGAATATAGAAACAATATTACAAATTAATAGATATTGTTAATTTCCATTTTACATTTTCTTACCAAATAAGTTTTATTAATTATTTGACCAATAAAATATTTAATTAATTGACTACAAAAGTTTGGGCGGGAAAATGAAATAGTAATATTTTACATATAGATATAGATTATAGAGTTAATTCTTTGATCACTTTTTTTTTGAAACATAAATTCTTTGATCACTTAATTATTGATTTTGTTTTAAATTCAGTCTTTTGGTTAAATATTTATTTAGTAACTCTTAAATTTAAGAGTAAAGTTATAAAAATTGGTTTGTTAATAAGATGGACAAATTGTGTTCATGAACTTCATACACTAGGTTCATCATTAATGGGAGTACGAAGAACATGTTATGTACATGTTAATTTGGACTATACTATTGATAAGCCTCTACCCAACTTTGAGGACTTGACTATTGATAAATGATAAGTCTCTATCCAAATTTGAGGAGATTATATCCGTTAGCTAATTTTACATTTTACCCTTAAATCTAAGGCGGATTAAATGAATTTCTAATGGGAGGACTAAATATGAAACCAAATCAATAGTCAAAGAATCAATTATGGTCAAATTAAAAGTCAATGATAAAAATTGATAAATATTACTCCGTAGTAATTAATAGTTAATGGCCCTTTCTTGAAATTAATTATATTTGCATATGAATAAGTTTATATAAAATCGTCTCATATGAGATGTTAAACATTTTTTTAATTAAAATATAATATATTTTATGAGTTCATATAAAATATTACTCCGTATATTTTAGTTAAAAAGTATAATATGTCAAATGGTTTAAAAAAATGTATTGTTTGTATATAATATTCTTTGAGTGCATTTGGTATGATGATAAATGGATCACTTTTTTAATAATTTACGTAGACAAAGTTATTCAGGTGTTCAATATAATTCTTTTAAAAATAAAAGTAGGTTTTGAGTATAATCACTTGTCTTCATTTGGGTGGAAAGTGATTCCATCCCAAAAGAATGAACATCTAGTTAAAAATAATTTCTAATTTTTAATTCTGAACTACTCTCAAATCTGAAGAGAATATTTGCATGCTAATACAAACTGATTTGAACTATTCTCATTCAATTCAATGTTTCCTAATAGGGTTTGAATGTTCTAGTCCTGCGTTAAGACTTGGTGATGCGGTTTACTTGTGAAAAGCAAGTTGACAAATCGCAGAAACGTGAACACAAACACGAGAAACACAGGAATCTGTGCAAAAGCAGAATAGAAATTTATTTTACTGGAAAATGATTTTCGCATCCAGGTTCAGAGCATACAAAGGTTGAAAACAAGTATAATTCTAAAATTTAAGCAAAAACATAATTGTCCCGGCCACTTCCGTCTTCCTTGTTCAACAGCTTAAGCTTCTGCAAATCTGCATTTTCACCAAAATACGTTTAAAAGACTTGCAATGAAGCAACTGCATATCCTGAAACAAATAAGCAATCGCAAAAAGCAGAGATCCTTACCCAAGTTCAGAAAGCTTCAAATGAGCCTCTGCATAATCAGCGAAGAAGGCATCTTCATCCTGAAATAATATTAGTGATGCAGTTAGTTATACAGCAGCTGTTTTCAATGCAAATCACAATCTATCTGAAGCAGGGGAGGAACCAAGGAACACACATACCGCAGCATATTTTTCAACTAGTGGGCGGAAAACAGGATCTTCAAGAAGAGCCTTGTCAGTGGGCAATTGTAGAAGCCCTTCTTTCTCACCACTCAGAAGCTCTCTGATTACAAGATAAATGAACAAATAAATCTTATTATACGCTAAAAACATGGATATATTNATTATCGCTTATCAACCGCCCAGGCACAAACGCACTTTGCGCCGTAGAGATAATACCATGTAGTAAAATCTTAAGCCTGTTTGCACACACCTTCGCAGCAATCTTATATAACACGTTACACAACGCTATTGGGCGTAAATCTTGCATAGATTCAGGCTTAGGCTTTTTCGGAATCAATACAATATACGTGTCATTTGCTCTAACAGGTAGCCTGGTGGATTCCATAAATAATCTGCAAAAAGCCGTCACCTCTCCACCAATAATATCCCAGAAGTGTTGGAAGAACCCCGGGCTCATCCCATCCGGACCAGGTGATTTATCTGGATGCATCTGGAACAGTGCAGTACGCACCTCCTCACTACTTAGGGGCCGTAGCAGCGTAACATTCTCCTGTGCGGAGATCTTAGGCTGTATACAGTCAATGATTTCATCCATGTTCCCCACATCCGATTGAAACAACGTTTTGAAATACTCAACCATAACCTCCCCAAGTCCAGCGTCATCTTCCACCCATGCCCCAGCTGAATTTCTCAGTCGGTGAATACGGTTTTTACGTTTTCGGACTTTCACAGAGTTGTGAAAGTATTTACTGTTAACATCCCCACCCTTATACCAGTGCTCTTTAGCTCGTTGTTTCCAAAAAATGTGTTGCTGTTCAAGAAGGTAGAGGAATTCTTTTTCAGTCTGCGAATATGCCAGTATACCTTCACCATCACGCATGCCCCTTAGTTGATCCATCCGCCTCCTACAACTGTCAATGCGACGTTGAAATTCTTTATTATATGTCTTTCCCCAACGCCATATGGCTTGACCGCATGCATCAACTCTAGTAAAAACATCAAGACCCATCGTGTGATCCCAAGTCTGTGATACTATTTCACGGCATTTGTCCTCCCGGAGCCATATATTATCAAAACAAAACCGCCTCCTGGTATTCCTCCGAGCAATAGTACATGGTGTCAATAATAGAGGAAGGTGATCACTATAAGGACATACCATAGAAATAGCAGTTGCACCGTCGAAAACCGATTGCCATGAATAATAATACATTATATATTTCTAATTAAAATATCTACTATATCTACACACACATATAATAGGATGGGGTGGGGGAGTGGGGCACTGGATCCGCCCCTGAGTGCACAACTGTTCTTAAAAGGACCTAATCAAGACTCTATCAAACTAATCTTATTTCATATAATGCGAATATCGATATAATAAAATGCAAAACAAATTCATATATATAATTGACTCATAAAAATCATCAAATTAGTAACTCTTATAAGATTTTTTTTTCCATGTGAGATTAGAATGCCAAGCTTTACATTTATTAAATTGATTCTTTTATATTTATAAATGATAAGTGCATACCTGTTCATATTTATACTCATACTCAGCGTTATTTTGCTTGCATATTGTCACAATAGTTATGTTTAAAATGATCCTTATTTGTTTTATTTGATCAATTAGGTACAATTTTTTATATTTGAGTATAAATAATGATTGATTTCTTGGACATTTTAGATGAAATTGGAATCAATGGGAGCGAATGTGAAGTGATGGAGTTGGATGCGGGGCAATACTTCATGGAGAGCCAAATAGTGATGTTTTCAATGGTCTTGATCATATGGGCAACCCAAAATAAAAGTGGAGCAAAATAAGGAGTTGTAATTCTATTTTTTTGGTGAGTGGAGGGGACCCGAAGGGTCCCACCTTTAGTGTCTTCTACAAGAAGCAACGCCATGCGCATCCCGCGACAATAAACCAACAAGACCATCAGGGGGTGGTCTAGCAAAGTAGTTCCCCACGCCGAATGTTGTCCCATATTAGCAAGGAAGTCCGCACATTAATTCCCTTCACGGAGCGTATGGTTAATTCTGACCTCCTGGAAATGCCGAAGAAGGGCTTTACAATCTGCTGCTAGAGTGGAAGTAAAAGTGCCACTAACATCATCATTCTCAAGAACTTTCACTATTGCCTCGGAATCTGATTCGGCAATGATATGAGTGAACCCGCGGTTTATGGCGATGTTCAACCCCTCCCGAAAACCCCAAAGTTCTGCCATAAAACTTGATGAGTTCCCGATGTTCGTGGTAAACCCCACAATCCAATCTCCCTTGTAATCCCGAATCAGGCCTCCTGCACTAGCTAGACCTGTGTTGGCTTTCCTTGCTCCATCCGAGTTCATTTTGACGAAGCCCGGTGGCGGGGGAGACCAAGAAACCCATAGTTGTCTTGCCGAAAGAGGACCATTGTGCTTCACCAGGAATCTCCGCGCCTCCACTGCCTCCTGCTCAGCCCTTTTAATCGTATCGTCCGCCGAGTAGAAGTTGTTGTTGAAGACTAAGTTATTCCTCGCTTTCCACAAGTTCCAAATGATGTAGGGGAAAGTAGTTTTCCAATCACCGCCCATGCCGCGGTTCTGATTGTTCACGCAAGCCGCCTCCATCCAGTCCGTCAAAGGAAGATGAAAGCTGGATAAGAACGCTGCCGGGGGAGCTGCCAAATCCCAGCACTCGGTCGCGAACTCACATCGGCGTAGGAGGTGATCAATGGTCTCATCTTGTAATCCACACCTCGGACAGGAAGCATTTGTTGTTAACCCCCTTCTCCGCCGCTCCGCGTTCGTCAGAAGTCCACTCGCTGTAATTTTCCAGATGAAGAGCTTCACTTTTTCTGCACAGGGAAGCTTCCAGATCCATGCATGTGAGGCCTCCAAGCCGCCATAACCTGCAAACATGACTACTGATAGTATTTCGATCATATCTCTACATATGAATGCCCAAATAGAGGGATTCCTACATAATTGGAAAGACAACTCAAAGGGTTACAACTCTCATTAAGACTATAAAAAAAAAGTCAAAATAGCAAGGAATAGATTTTGAGCATTATAGAAGATTGCACGAGTGTGCATGGGCCAGTGCACCATTATTTAGAGAGCATTTGGTACTTTCCCATCAATTAAGGGTCCGTTTGAAAATTTGGAAAATGTTTTTCAGAAATGATTTTCTAAAAGTGACTCATTTTTTTTTAAAAAAAATATTTTAATTTTCTGGTGTTTGACTGAATGTCAAAAAACTCTTTTTATGTTTAGTTGAAAATTAAGAAATTGTATTTTTCTGTTTGGTTCATTATCCTGAAAATGAATATATTATTTGTTATAATAATAATAATAATAATAATAATAATAGTAATAATCTACTATACTAATAAGAGCCAAAGAGAGTTATGCCTAAAATGGGTAGAAAAAATGACGGTAATCAAATGGATGGTTCAGATGAATTATTTAATCAAATAGATGGCTAAGATAATTCAGATTAATATTATTCATAGAGATTACCTAATTTAACCTTACTTTTATGATTTTCCGTAAAGTTTTCCGTTAAATATTCTCTTCTCTGTTAATATTCCGTTAACTTTTAACTTACCCATTAATTTCTATAAGAAAGGTCTTAGGTTCGAACCTCATCTTAATCAAATTTGACATAATTAAGTTTTTCACTTTATTTTACTCTTATTAAATTAAATAAATTAGTAACTACAACAAAAAATGATACATATATATTTCTTTAATTTAGAATTATGTGTCTACAATACTTTTATTTGAAAAAATTATTCATTATCAAAAAATTAAATTAAATAAGAGAAATAATTTCATTAGTTATATTGTCATTATTTTCTCTCATGCAAATATTCTTTAATTCATTACATTGTCCATTATCTTTTAATTACAATATCTTGTAATTAAATATCAAAGTTATAGTACAAAATAATGTTATATATTTATTTACCAACTATTTTATTAATACTATGAAATTTTTTTTAAATAATTTGAAGCTAATTATATTAACTACTTGGGGATTGGTTGACAAAGAGAGTACTCAAATAGTCTAACAAATTGAAACGGAATCACTCTATTTTACTCTTATTGAATTAAATAAATTAGTAGTTACACCAAAAAATGATACATATATATTTCTTTAATACCATGAAAAAAATAAAAAAAGAATAGTTTGAAACCAATCATATTAACTACTTGGGGATTGTATTAAAAAAAAAAAACTACTTGGGGAATTTGTTGACAATGAAAGTACTCAAATAACTCATTACCCAACAAATTGAAGCAAGAAATTACCTTTTAATATCTTTGGAATACATACTATTTTAAGTTTTCAATTATTTATTAATTTATTTAATCTTTTTTATTAAACTATGAATTTCTTTATCCACAATAACCCATTCAAAAATAATTGTTGAACCAAATGAACCCCAAGCAGGGCACCTAAAGGAAAGTCCATAGCTCCTATATCATAATCTCATTGCATGACGTTGTCATCTATGCTACCAACAATAACCGAATTGCAAATAACACACAACAAACAAAATGGAAGAGAACAAATAGTAAAGATGAAGACAATGACAATGTTACTCAAAAGAGAATTAAGAACACTTTAAAAAAATTCAAATTAAAAGTAGTACGGAGTATTTATTTAGACTATCATTTTTAGACCAAATATTTAGACTATCGGTTTTACAATGTTGCAAACATTTATTTTAGTAATAATTATAAATTTTCTATATTATCTTAGATTCATATATATACTTTGAGTTAGATATTTAAATAAAAAAAATCGACATTCAATTACCCATGTATAAACTTCTCCTATATAATCTTGCATTGATATACTTTTAAATATTTATTTAAATATAAACATTGGGCATTAACCCATTCGCGCAATGCGCGTATAAAACTAGTAATAATAATGCTAAAAAAAATTATATGCTTTGAACTTCTTTTTTTTTGGTAAACTAACTGGATCTTTCTTCGTCCGTTTAACAGTTTCAGTCCACCCGCGCTCGCTCCGAGAGACACGGGAGCTAGCTTAAGAGGAATTGTCACTTATGAAAATTGAATCCGGGTTCTCCTGAAATTCTTCTCGACAAAGAGAGTTTACTTGCCACTTGAATTACCCGATTGGGTTTATATGCTTTGAATTTTACAATATTCTTTTATCTACTCCGTATATCTTATTATTTCCTTAATTGATTTTAATAAATTTACGGAGTATCATTTAAAATTAGACAAATACATTGTATTCATTGTTAAACACAATGCATGTGTTGTACGTTGTTAGTATATACAGAGTATAATATATACTACATCTGTCTAATTTTACCTATCATATTTATTATTCATTAGTCAAACAAACTATTACTTCTTTATTTATTTATTTAGCATTTTAAAATTATTTTTTTAATGTAGTTTATAAATATATAAATTTGATACATTAATAATAAACGTAATATTATAAAAACTGAATTAAAAATAACTTTAGTAAAGTCTGGTTAATCGAATCAAACACATAAAATGAGGTGAATAGAGTAATATTATATGAATATTATATACCATTGGATAGTAAATATGGTAGGGAATATTATCAACATTAAAAAAATTATGGTAAAATTCATAACCTCCTATTTAATAATTACAGGGTGTTTGGTTGGAGGGAATTACAATTCCTTTCCCACTTTATTCCCACCCAATTCCGAAGGTAACTAAATTCCTTCGTTTGGTTGGAAGGACTCATTTTCATGGAATTAGAATCCCATGGCCCCCCCCCTGAGATTTTAATTCCGTGGATTTTAGGAAGAAAAAAAGACCACCTTGAGACAAAACTACCCCTCTTGTATTTTAACTTAAAATTGATGTCTAACCTTCCTTTCAAAATTATAGAGTGTATTATTCTTCGACTTACCTTTCTGTATGTTTAAATATTTATATGCAGCATTTGCATTTTTTATATGCATTGTTTATATACAGCAACTTTTGTGTATGTTCATTTGAATTCTTTATATGTATAACTCTTCAAAATTTCTGACTACCCAAATCAAATGTTTTTTTAGTTCAAAAGATACGGACATACGGTAGATGAGTGCGTTTGAATTTAATATGTTATATTTTTTGGGGTTTGAGTATGCAAATGGGTCTTATAGATACTTGTCATTTAAGATTAATAATAATAATAATAATAATAATAATAATAACAACAACAACAACAACAACAATGGGCATTTTGGACTTTATACTACTTATTCCCTCTCAATTCCCATGTATACCAAACATTGAAATTGAAATTCCTAGTAATTTTATTTCTGCATACCAACCATTGGAATTTAAACTCCCACTTTATTCCCGCATTATTCTTTTCCCATGAAATTACCATTCTTTTCCCACCTAATTTCCTCCCTGCCACCAAACGCCCCGTTATAGAATTGTCAACAACAAGAATTGAATAAAAATAATTTAAGCGAACAATTTGGATTTAAAAAAAAAAAAAAAAAAAAAAGCGAACAATTCGGAATTCCGTATTAAATAACAAATTGATAGAAGCTCATCACGAAACCCCACACGCATTTCACCCACATTCTATGGTCTGCTCTCATTAAATGAAATGGGTCCATTTCTAGGCTAAGCTAATTAACTCATGACTCAGCAAAGCTTACACTTATTTTATAGACCCAATTAATATAAATAATAAGAAAAAAATATTAAGAGTATTTGAAAAATCACTTATTAGTTACTCCGTATTTTTTTTGATCAATTTTAGTTATTTAGCTTGGTTAAACATTTAAAATGAATGTTTGGTAATTCATTTTTTTTAGGGGGGCTTGGTTTATTGATATCAATAAGTTGAAAATGAGAAAAAAAAATCAATTTGAATAGTTTATTGATAATCAGTTTGGTAATCAGTTTGTTTTAAAAATTAGTTTGGTAATCAATTTGTTTTAAAAATCTAATTTCCCCTTAAAAGTTTGGTTATTATATTGTTTATATCTATTTATTGGTAATATGTCATGTGCAATTGGTTACTAGTGGTATTATAGAGGGCAACATCATACAATGAGATTATAGTGTAGGAATTTGTGGATTTGTCTCATTGTGTTTGTGTATATGACTAAGATCTTAGTTGTACTATGAACTCTTGATCTTGAAAGCGCCGGTTGATTTTGGCAGTGGTAGTTTTCCCTACATGTTTTGTGTTGCGAGATGTGTCATACATTCTCATGTGAAAGTATTAAACAAAATATTAGTATTTATTATATTTGTAGAAGGTTAACGAGTAGTACCTTTTGTTCTAGTTTCATAACTTATTTATTTGATAGTAACAACAATGGCTTTGCAAGTAGTCAAATACAAATGTCGCAATATGTCCAGTTTCATCAACAATTTTCACATCCATTTTGCACATGTTCATTTTGGCTTTCATATTTTTTGAATTAGTATGAATAAGTGTATTAATTGATTTTGTAAATTTTTTTTGTTGAATTGTTACTAATCTTGGAATATTCGCTGCTGCATTTTCACCACAATGCATTCAGTTAAATAGTTTGCCACTTTGTGCATACATATTTTTAAACAGTGGCTACATCTATCCTATATACCAATTATTTTTGTTGTCAAGATTGATGCTGATTTTTCCTTTAATCCAAACAGGTTAAGTGTATAAAATGAAACAAACTGTAAATTTATGTTAGTTGTAATATATTTAAAGAATGCACAATAAGTATTTTACATACATGATTAATGATTATGCTCGTAGTATATGTTCAATGATTATGCCAACTCTGATTGGGATGAGGTCCGAACTTAAGACATATCTCTTATAAAAATTAATGGGTAAGTTAAAAGGTAAGGAATATTCGGTTACTAAATTTTATACTAACGGAATGTGGGGTTATTTAAGGGAAGAAAATAATATAGTAGAGAGTAAAAGAAGGAAAATCATAAAAAATATTAAAATCAGAATAACCTGAATCATTCATTTGATCAAATAATTTGACAGAAATTTTTTAGTTCCCATTATATACCTAACTTTATTGACTCTTATTAGTCTCTCTGTGTGTATA
>NXFB01001005.1:10695-21827 GCA_002525835.2 Ipomoea batatas
TTTTTCCATAAATAACTTTATTACTTTATAAAAATGGCACAATTTGTCTCTTCCTCATTAAAAGTCTAATCTTTACTTTAAATCTTTTTTTTTTCTATCATATCTACGTTACCAAAAAATTTATCTTAATTTTAATTTTTTTTTAAAGATTTTCAAAAGAAATAAGATTTGTTTTTGATGATTTTACGTCAACCATGGAGTGCTAGGCTCAAAAGCATATACATAATGGCACAAAGGAATGACCCAAGTAACAAATAATTAATGAAGTCTATATATAGCTCAAGTAATAATAGACTAGAAATAATAATGAACTTGCTAAGAATCGAATCCTAGTACTAAGCTTGGGAGTTAGAACCACAAGCCACTATACTAGGGATCAATGTTATAGTAAACAAACGAGGATGCCTAAAGAGTAGACAATGATGTCTATTTATAGTGCGGAAACCCCTCAATATGTTTGAAAAGTGTGTGGTCTTCATTGGATCAAATCTCATCTTAGCCATACATGTGTCCCATCTTTAAATCGCAAATTATATGGTGGACCATGGTCCACAATGCATTGTGGACCATGATCATGGTTGATACTGCAGTTCTGTTAAATTGATACTACAGTTGTGTTGAACTGATACTGTAGTTGTGTTGAAAGGAAACTGTAGTTGCGCGGAACAGAGGTCGTTTCATCGGTTCAACACAACTGCAGTATCCGTTCAACACAACTGCAGTATCCGTTCAACACAACTGCAGTATCAGTTCAACACAACTGCAATTTCAGACGAATGAAATGACCTTTGTTCCGCGCAACTGCAGTTTCCTTTCAACACAACTGCAGTATCAGTTCAACATAACTACAATATCAGTTCAACACAACTGCAGTATCAGCCATGATGCTTGGTCCACAATGCTTGCCCTCATATTGGTCCATAAGCACATTAGTTTTAATTCGGTCCCCGGCAACGGCGCCATTTGAAAGTTGATTTTAGTGGTGATTAAAAATTAAGAGTATCGTTCTCAAGGAATGGCTTAAAGGGGATTTGAGTAATAAGGGGTTGAGCATGGGTTCATGCAGTGTTTGAAAGCTAACCTAAAGATATTGGAGTATTGCATGTTCAAATAATCGGAAATGTGAACAAGTAATTGAAGTAAAAGAACAATATATGAAATAGAGATTTGAACCAAACATCCTTGAATAAAATCCCGTTTATGTCTAAGTTTAAATTATGCAAGTCTAGATGATGAACTTGGGGAAATGGTTTAAGTGCCAATGTCACTCTCGTGATCACTTGGACTATCAACTAATCCTAAGTCCCATTCTCATGGCAACTTGGCTAGAAGAGGCAATTTAACAAACACTTTGTGTGCCTATTTCCATCCAACTCCCTTTTCTCAAAGGTGAGTAAGAAATATGGGAGGTATGGCTATGGTGTAGCCCTATTCTCATAGGTGGAACACCAATTCCAAATATCTCTTGCATAGTTTGGCCATAACTATGAAGAGTCAAATCAATTCTACACAATTCATAGACAAGTTCAACATTAAGACAATACAAACCTAATTTATGCAATTTAATTCATATTGGGATTCAAGGAAGTTCAATTCAAATCCTAAATATGTTTAACTATTCATATTTGGAATGTAAAACAATAAGCAATTGAAATAATAAACATGGAATTCAAAAGAAACTTTAAGAAATATAAATGCAAAAATAGGAAATAGAGAACTTAACTTGATTTGATTGAAAGAAATAATCTGGAAATTGATGTAGATTGTGTAAAATACAATAGATTGCAAGTGTGGGAAGTGTTCTTAAAGTTTCCTAGAGAGAAAAACTAAAAGGGGTGTTTAGAAATTCAAAAGTATATAGAAAATAACCACCGAGATGTATTTATAGTCTAAAATTCGCGCATTTTCGTAGCCTGCAGGATAAGGAGTCACGGTGGGACTCACACCGTGAGTCCCACCGTGAGTCTCACTGATCATATTCTGATCAGCACACTCACGCTGAGACTCACACCGTGAGTCTCAGCGTGAGTCCCCTGATCATAAACTTTGGTGTGAGTGTCAGTGTGAGTTCTTCTAGACAACTTTCACGCTATTGTTTTGCTCCTTCGATCCCTGGTGTGGCCTTGGGTGTTTTCCTTGTGCTTTAAATCTTTATTTTCTTCCAAGATTAGCATCTTTTCATGCTTGCTTGCCCGTTACTCGATCTTTTCTTCCTTCAAACAAAATACACAAAATTAAGCACTATTCCACATTCATTTAAATAACATTTTAATAAAGCAAGCATAAATGAGCACCAAGATGAGGCTATATAATGACATATCAAATCTTCCCACACTTAGACCTTGCTTGCCCTCAAGCAAGACAAAACCAAGTTAAGCAAATTAAATACCAGGCCTCTTTCAAAAGCAACCATACAATTTCGAAGATCAAACAAATAAGTTGTGCATCAGAAGTAAATGATATGTTGTTCCTCTTCCTACTTTGCAAACATGGGAAAGTGAGTGTGGTACCCTCAATTGGCTCAAAATGTAAGGACTCCAAAAACCCCAAGGTCTCTCACTGTTTTGCATGGTAAAATCTCTCAATCATATTAATTCACAAGCAAAGGGGTTTGATTCAATCCCCAAATTCCACAGGCCTTCCAAGCTGAGCCCACTAATGGGAACGATGCACATGCTCTTTCCAACTTTGCCTCATTTGGCCCCAAAGACCCATTTAAACAAGTGTGATAGTGTGACACAAGCCTCTCCACGCGTTTTGGCTTAGCGTGAGAATCTCTCCATTTTCTAATAACCTCTAGGATACCCCTTTGAGTCAACCGCCTTCACGTAGAGCTCTACGCTTTTTTGAAGTCTGTGCAATGGTTGCCCAAATCCTACGAGATGGCTCACCTCATGTTTTTCCCTCTCAATTAAGGATAGCTTAAAGTCTTTTTTAGCTTTTTCTATTGACTCTTTTTGCATCCCCTCATGCCTTTTTCATTGGGAGTAGGGAATCACACAATCTCACAAAAAATGAAAAATATCTCCTTTTGCCTTGTGCCACACTAAATAAATTCAATTCCAAGTCATACCACCTTACCTACCACAAACCTTACCGTATACACTCCCATTTCGAGAGATCTTTAACCTAAGTCTATGGAAATTGCGCATTGAACCACAAACAAGCATGCAAAATTGAATTAAAAACCTACTTGGGTCCTATAAAAATCTCACTCGGTGTAAGAGGCGATTTCTAAAAAGTTTCAGTCAATTGAGCTTATAGCACTCCTTTCACAACAAATGTAGGGTATAAGGAACAACAACACGAGCTCAAATGCACAACCTATTTACCCAATCTTTACAAGAACATGATCACATAGAAAGCACAAGGAACTCATAACAATCTCAAACCTCCCCACACTTAAAGGTTTACATCGTCCTGGATGTAAAGACACAATTTAATGCACAATGGATGAGAAATTGAAACCAAAAAACATAAGGGGAAGGGTAAGACACATAGTTTTAATTTGAAAAGAGAGCTGCACATAAGCACATTAAAGATATCCTTCCCAAACACAATAATAACACCTTTAAAAGTATAAAGGAAAGGATAGAAGTACTCCCTCAAAATTGCGTGCACTGGCGGCTTTTAGCATTCAAGCTTGTGATAATTCTCTCTTTCTCTCTCCAAGAATCCCTATCAAAATAAGAAGTGACAAGCAAAGAAACAAACATAGTGAAAGATTTTTAAAAAAAAATATTGCAAAGAAGAACAAAAGAATCACAAATAATAAAGAGCAATCTATCCAAGATGGCAGGAAGAAGACTCCCTTCTCTCTTTGCACTTTCTTCTCAAGGTATATTGTCAAATGTCGCACATTGAGAAACTCTCTTAAGTTCAATACTAGCATATTCTCTTCAGAGTTTTGGCGTTGATCTACTTCAAAGAATATGCTCTCATACTCCTTATTCTCTTCCTCTTGTTCCCTTTCTTCTTTAATTTCATCTTCAAAATTCTCACCTCTTGTCTTTTCTTTACCTCTCTCTTCTTCTCTCTCCTTCTCCTCTTCCATGATTTTGCAATGAACTTCCTCAAATAACACATTCTTATTTTCAATATTTTCTTCTTTGTCCTTAACATCATCTTCAAGCTCCATTTCCTCTAGGACATCTCTTTTCACTTCCACTTTATCATCCACAACTTCATCAATATTCTCAACACAAGAACCAACCCAATCATCATCACAAATATCCCCAAAAGTAGGAACACAAATATCATCACAAGTATTACCATAATGATCATCACAAGTAATTTCCTCATCACACATATTACCCCATGATTTAGCACCATTATTACCAAAAATAGTGATACCAAAACTAGAATTAATAGTGTTACCATATGATAGTTCAAAGGTATCACCTTGGAGTTCTTTATCATCCAACACTACTTCCACCTCCTCATACTCTTTTTGTTCAAATTCATTTCTATATTCCCTATCTTGATTTTCCTTCTCTTGGCCTTGCAACTCTTCACTAATGGGGATCTCTAGCTCACTCTCCCTTACATCATCAATGACATCCTCTAGGGGCACTTTGAAAATCATTTGTTTCCTACGGTTATGCCAACTTTGATCAACACTTGGAGTCACTCTAATATTCTCTTCCATGCTATCATCTGGCACAATGTTAATTCCCAAACGCCTCGCCAATGCCCAAGTTTCCTCACTCAATCCATACTTTCCTTGCGGCTTGTCATTGCACCCTTGATCAAATCCATCCCTCTGGTGCTTGTCCCTACATTCACATGAGAATTTTGCCTTACATTTATTACAATAAAGGTACTTATGGCATTGATACCTATAGTCAGGGCCTTTACAAGCATGACAAATCACTTGTAAGTTCATATCTTCAAACATATGTTCCTCAATGGTTTTGTAGGGATCATTAGGATCTATTGGTTTGGGTTCTAACCAATGTTCATACATGTGCTCAGTAATGGATTTCTTTTTGGGTAGAGGTGTGTTTTGAGTGTAAGGTTGTGGAGAATAGGCTTGGGGTGGGTAGGAGTCATAGGATGGAGAATTAATGGCTCTTCTTTGTAGAAAGTAGTCTTCATCCTCATCATAGTGACTAGAGGGGTAAGATTGAGAACTATAGCTTGGGTGAGATGCACTCCTTCTATCCCCATGGTGCTCATAATAGCTGTCCCTTTAATCATGAAATCCCTCCTTATAATCATCTCGGTAATACCTAGGTGATTGGTATTCCCTTGAATGATCATAAGAGATGTCTCTCCATAGTTGTTGGGCCCTCCTTGAATTCTCATAATCATGATCGTAATAAGACCTTTGGTAGCTCTCCAGTGGGTCATCATAGAAGGATCTTCTTTGAGGTGGTGGTGGAGCTCTCCTTGAGTAGTGGTAATCACCATTTTGCCTATCATCATATTGAGTTCTTGACGATTGCCTTCGTGGTGGATCATCATACTCATATGCGTCATCATCACGTGTCCTCAGTGGTGGCCTTTTTGGTTGATATTGTGCTATATAGTTCTCATCATTTTCATAACCATACGGGTTAGAAAGTTGAGCATTATAGCCTCCCCTTGGTTGCATATATCCTCCTTGGTCCGCAAAGTAGTCCTCTTGTTGATATCTTGCTTGAGAATACATCATAGAGGATCAACTTACAATCACAAAGACATGATAGTGTTTTGCAACTAGAAGTAGTTGCTTGTGAGAGTAGTAACAATTCAAGTATCCAAAAACTTCAAAACAAACAAAGTAAATTGCAAAAATAACAAGTAAATGATGGTGGTTAGACTCTCTAACTTGAATGATGTCCCATGTTAACCCAATTGGACTCATTACTCAAAAACCGATGCCATTCCCCGGCAACGGCGCCATTTGAAAGTTGTAATTTTAGTGGTTGAATTTAGTGATTGTCGTCCTCTAGAAATGGCTAGGAGGGATTTGAGTAGCAAGGGATTAAACACGAGTTCATCGAGTGTTTGAAAGCTAACCAAGATAATGATAAAAACAAGTAATTAAATAGAGAAATAAACAATGATAAGAGGAGGATTTAAATCAAATAGCAATGCACAAATGCTTCTATAATGTTCTAAGATTCTAGGCTTAACAATGCTAAACATCGAAGCGAGGGAATTAAGTCAATACCAATGCCACTCTCGTGGACATTGGCTATCACCAAAGTTCTAATCTCATTCTCATAGCAATTAGACTAGGTGAGACATTTAATCAAACACATTGTGGGCATAATCCCTTCCAACTTCCCTTTCTCAATAGCAAGTTAGAATTGTGAAAGGGGTGGCCATGGTGGATCCCTATTCTCATAGGTGAAACACCAACTCCATACATTTCTTGCATAATTTGGCCACAATCAAACAAGAATCAAATAATCCCCTAAAATCACAATCACATTCATATTAAAAGCAATGCAAAACCTAGATTAAACAATTTAATTCATGTAAGCATTCATGCATAGCAATTCAATCTAAATCCCTAAAGGATTTAACTATCCATAATGGAATTGAAAACTAAAACAATTGGAATAATCAACAATGAATTTAAATACAAAAGATATTGGAGAATTAAAAGGAGAAGAAATTAGAATTCTTACTTGAATGAATTTGTAAAAAGCAAATATGAAATTGAAGTTTAATGTGTGATTACAATGGAGAATTCTTCTTTAAATCTTCTTCAAAACTAATGGAATTGTAATGGATTTAAGTTCTAAAGTGTTTGTAAAGAGAAAACCTAAAAGAAGACATAGAAAAATTGAAAAGTCAGTTCAAAATAAAGTCTAACCCTATTTATACTAATGAAATTGCGCCAAAAAAAACTACCTCCAGGATGCATGGTCACGATGGAGGTCACGCCGTGACCTTCATCGTGACCAGACTTTAAGCCTTGCGGGTTCCAGGCCGTCACGCTGCATGTCACGGTGTGACCTGCAGCGTGACGCCTTGAATCCGCAAAGTGGCCTGCAGGTCACGGTGTGACCTTCATCGTGACCACACAGGTCACTTTCAGATGGTGCTGGTCACGCTGCGGGTCACGGCGTGACCTGCAGCGTGACACAAACCATCTGAAAGGTAACCACGGTGTCACGCTGCAAGTCACACCGTGACCTCCAGCGTGACACCCTCCCGGTGGTGTTTTCTGGCTTCTTCTTCGCCGACTTGAAGCGACAATTCACGGAATATCAGGCTGGAGAGAAGGTGTTACTGAAAGTTTCACCTACTAAAGGAGTTAAAAGGTTTGGGAGGAAAGGAAAATTAAGTCCTCGATATATAGGACCTTACGAAATTCTGGAGAGGGTCGGAAATCTAGCCTATCGACTAGCCCTACCGATTGAGCTTGATAAAGTGCATAACGTGTTCCATATTTCTCAACTCAAGCGGTATGTACCTGACGAATCCCATATAATAGAACCGGAGGAGCTGGAATTAGACGATTCGTTGACCTACGAGGAAAGACCAATTCGAATCTTGGACTCGAAGACGCGAGACACAAGGAGAAAATCAGTCAAAATGATCAAAGTACAATGGTCGAACCACAGTCCCGATGAAGCTACATGGGAGTTAGAGAGAGACATGATGGGACGTTATCCGAAATTATTTAATTCAGGTTAGTGGAATCGATCTAACTTTTATGTGCCTAACTAAATTGTGTGTTTAGATTAGGCATGCTAGAAATTCGTTTTAGGTAGGAGAAGGGTAAGTAGAAATCAATGAATGATCGAAAAGAGTAGTTTCGAGGACGAAACTATTTTAAGGGGGGAAGACTGTAACCCCTCGGTTTTTCCGACAAAGTTAAGGTTCGAGAATATAGATATAAATTTTTTTTTAAGCTATGACATTTAAGAGAAGGCTTCTTGGTGTTCGAAAGAATTTTTTTTTTTAGTATAAGACTAGTTATCGATAAGCTGCGAACTACGTACCGGTCACGAACCGTAACATTTTTAAGGATGTAGATTCAGTTCGAATTTTTCCTAGAAATTGGATTATTAAGTATCATACGATTAAGCCTAAAACTTCTAGTTAGTTCAAGAAAAATTTTAAATGGACTGTAAGGGGTAAATTGTTACGAACCCTGTACCTATATTTCGCGAGATACCGAAAAATTCCCAATTTTGGTGATTTGCGACGGGATTATTTTTAGGATAATTCCCAATTTCATCTGATTTAACCATAAACTGGCCAAATAAATTGTGATCTTCCTAGAGACTCCATAGGGTGATGACATGTGGCAACCAAATCCTAGCTTAGATTGGATCATTAATTATATGTCATAAGAGGTATGGAGGGTTGCACTTGATTACTTAGTCTTCAAGCCAAAACTCACATCATCATCTCTCTCATCCCTCCATCCCATTTTCGAAAGTCACACAAAGAAGAAGAAGGAAAAATTTGTTTAGTCTTCCATTGTGATCAAAGAGCTCCCAAGCATTTTTCCAACTCAAGTGTCTAAGTGTAGGTAAGACTTTAGACTTTGTTTGGATTAAATCATCTCTAGAACTTAGGTGTAAATTAATGGTGCATGAAAACATTGTTGTTATGGTGACATTTTTAGGATCTTTGGACTCAAAGGAAGGAAACTAACAACTTCTTCGGTTTAAGATCTTCCAACGAGGTAATGAATCCCTTAAGTTGGCTCAATCACTTGAAGGTAGACAAATGCTAGTAAATTATATGATTAGGAATTTTTACATGAAAATTATGTGCTAAGTTTATAGATCTAAAAGTTGGCTCAAAAATCTCTACATTGATTTTTGGTAAATTTTATTATGCACGTTCATAGCTATTTTTATGCATGTATATGTTGTATGAGGTCCATATATGCTTATGTTTGTGAAAATGGTGGTAGATCGGGTCGTTACAACCCCGATCTTGCGGCCCAAAGTGGGCAGGAACAGACGGATGCGGCAGTGGACACGCGTCCACCGCGCGCCCTTTGCGAATTAGCGCTTCGGCGCCTCGGCCGAGAGGTTGGACGCCGCACGGACGCGCGCGTCCGTGGGCGCCCAGTTTCGGCGCGCGATGCCGAACCAGTGGACGCGGTCTCGTTTTCGACTTGTTTTTGACCTAGTTTTTACCCGATGTTTTTAACCCTGAGTGTTGCGATGTTTTGAAAACCTACGGGCATCCGGGTGAATTTTTTTTGAAGACTCAAATATTATTTTGTGCATTATATTTACTAATTTGGAGAAAAATTGTGTTTTGAGAATTACTGTGACTCTAGTACTTGGATTTTCGTAATAGAAATAACATTAACTAAAATGTGTATTTTTGGGAATTATATTTTTGTAAGTTGACAATATTGAGTCGTGTGATAATAATGAATGGTGAGGGGTTCTGTATGATTAATCCATACTGCAGAGCGAAGTCTCTTCGCTGAGTGAATGGTGAGGGGTCTGTATGATTAATCCATACTGCAGAGCGAAGTCTATTCGCTGAGTGAATGGTGAGATTTTGTATGATTTATTCATACTGCAGAGCAAAGTGTATTCGCTGAGTGAAGTACGAGATTTTGTATGATTTATTCATACTGTAGAGCGAAGTCTATTCGCTGAGAGAAGTGTGAGATTTTGTATGATTTATTCATACTGCAGCGCGAAGTCTATTCGCTGAGAGAAGTGTGAGATTTTGTATGATTGAGTCATACTGCAGAGCGAAGTCTATTCGCTGAGTGGAGTTGTGAGAACTAACTGTCGGGTGTCTCGAACAGTAGTGTGGGCGTTGTGTTCTCACGTGTGAATTAATGGCAGTGTTATGTGCCGAAGTTACTTATATAGTGTGGTATTGCTTGTTGTTAAAATGATTGCAGGTAGGCTGCGACCGTTGGGTAACGTTTATCTTACTTTACTTACTATTTTGTTGTTTTCGAAACCTTTGCTTACTTTCGAGTGACAATGGATTTCCTTACTTAGCCGTCGCGCTAACTACACTTCGTTGTGTTCTTTACCAGATGGAGTCTAGTGTGGGCTCTTGTAGCCCGGGGAACTCTGAGGGTTCCTCAGAGTTTTACTTTCCCCTTTTTGACTATGACAGCTATGCGCACTTGTTGGCGGGCGACGACCCGTATGCCCCAGGCTTCGCTCCAGATCCTCCTGCTCCAGTCTATACTCCCGATTCGGTTCTTGCTCCGGACCCGGTCTATGTCCCTGCTTTGGATCCGGTCTATGTTCCTGCACCTCCTCCCCTGCAGTACAGTCCTCCACCGACTTACCAGACTACACCCTCTCGCATCCCGGTTCGTAGTAGTGAGCCGACTTTTCTGGATAGGGCCCAGTCTAGGTTTGGGTTTTATCCCATCGAGGTGTTAGAGGGGAGTGACCCCTTAGAGTTCGTAGTCTTTTACCCCTATCCTTGGGATCCCAGTCCTTCGGATTATTGGGAGGAGTGGTCTATGGTGAACACTCCTTGCTACTTTTTAGACCATATCACCTGGTTCGCAGGTGAGTGGCGTCTAGTCTGGGGTACGTACACCGGACCGGTGTACCGCCTCTTAGAGTAGTTTGGTTGGATGGGGAAGTTCTGAGTAGGACTCTTTTGTGTATATACCCTTTTGTAGCCATGATGAACTTATTCGGCTAGTATGTCTGTACTAAACTTTTGTACATAGTGGTAGCTGGTGCAGCTACCCCTTTTGCTGATATATATATATGTGATGTTATGTTGGGTAATGGTGATGATGTGAAATAGTTTTCCTTTCCCCTTAGCCTGTGCACCTAGAGCGAACTCCGCATGGTTTCGGCTGGGTTCGGTCTTGGTGTGGCGGTAACTACTCCGGATGAACGGTATAGCCGAGCCGGGGTGTTACATGCATTGTGAACCATGGTCTACGGTATAACAACTGATCTTTAAATTACCCCCACCACTTGCCACATTGTCCCTTATCTGAATATGTAAATTAAGCTTGCTACCTTTTTGTAATAGATCAAATGATGTAACTTGGTGAGTTGGGGGTTTCTGCCTCTATCTTAGAGGTCGCAGGTCTGAAACAGCCCCCCATTCACTCTTCTTGGCCAAATACCTTTCCAAAAAAAAAAAAAAAAGCTCACTGGTCTCCATAGTAGTAATGTCAAAGCGGGTCGGCCTGTCCCATTAGGCCCGTCCCACCGCGAGCC
>NXFB01001010.1:12871-29968 GCA_002525835.2 Ipomoea batatas
TAAAGTTGATTAAAATCATATAAATATACATATATTTAATAAATGAAATAAAATAAACTCAATTTGTGCTACTATATTTAAAAAAAATTAAGAATTAATAAAACCCAATTCATAACATTATGAGAAAATAAATAAATAGATTAATAATTTTAATCTCTATTACTAATCTAAAAAGAAAATATATAAATCAATCATTTCTTTTAAATAAGTACAGATAACATAATTTAATTTAAATCTAATTTAAATACATAAGTAAAGATAATGTAATATTTGTGTAAGCGTACGGGAGGAATACTTTTGTTGTTGGTTGTTGCTTTTCGTTTATTGCCTATAACACATACATGACTTTGTTATTTTTCATCAGGTGATTATCTGTTTGGAAAATGATACAACTTGTAGATAAACTAACTTCAAATAAAATTGTTATATAGACTAATGGGTAATGCAACTTAGAGGAAGAAAAAGAAGATATAGACTCACCATGTGTTAGTTGACTTTTGGGTGTGTTGACCGACAATACTTGGTTGGTCAAAATTACGTCCGGAGTGTTTTTAGTCAAACTAATGCCACATGAAGTTGAAGCAACAAAAAGAGATGGCCGTGGATCTTCATTTTCTAAGTCACAACGTTATCAAAAGAAAAATAAAGTTGATTAAAATCATATAAATATACATATATTTAATAAATGAAATAAAATAAACTCAATTTGTGCTACTATATTTTAAAATAAATTAAGAATTAATAAAACCCAATTCATAACATTATGAGAAAATAAATAAATAGATTAATAATTTTAATCTCTATTACTAATGTAAAAAGTAAATATATAAATCAATCATTTCTCTTAAATAAGTAAAGATATAACATAATTTAATTTAAATCTAATTTAAATACATAAGTAAAGACAATGTAATATTTCTGTAAGCGTACGGGGGAAATACCATTGTTGTTGGTTGTTGTTTTTCGTTTATTGCCTATAACACATGACTTTGTTATAACATATAATTTCAAATGTGTATATATATTTAATAATTTTAATAAATGAAATAAAAAAAATCAACTTTGTGCTCCTATATTAAAAAAAATCAATTAAAAAAATCCAATTCATAACATTATGTTACACCTAAATAGATGAATAATATTAATCTCTCTATATATCTCTCTATTCTATGTAATAACAAATAATATAATTCAATAATTAATGAATAGTAATGTAAGATAACATAGTAATTCAATAATATAATTTCAAGTTAATTTAAGTTCCTAATTATTAATAATGTAATATTAAAATAAGAAATTAATATATATATATATATATATATATATATATATATATATATATATATATATATATACACACACACAAAAATTAAAAGGAAAAGGAGATCGGTGAACACTGCCAGCGAATTTCTCCTATTTCTGCATCTCTCGTCTCTCTCTAGAAATCGCTATCTGCAATCTTCTCCTCGATCGTTCTTGTTCTCTAATGGCTACCGTCAAACACAAGCACCCTAAACTCAACCCAGATAATTATTCCTAACTCTATATCATTGAGTATCGTCTTTTCTAAATTTGTTCTCTAATGGCTATCGACTTTTTGAAAAATCCTGTAATTTTAGTCCGTCGTTCTTTGATTCTCATAATGATTCCTGATAAACTAAGTAAATTTTTGAGAAATTTGGATCTTGATAGAAATTTTTTACGGATCTGTGTAGTAATCGGTTCCTCAAATCGTTGATGTTCTATCTAGGGTTATTTGAAGTTCTAAGCGGTTGCATGTACAGTAGATTATACTGGTCGAGGGTATATGTCATTGATCTATTACCATAGCTAAATGTGAGTTTAATCTACTGTGATTGTGTACTGCTGTAATTTGTTAGCCTATTTTTATGTATAAATTTGAACTATGTCTTTCTTATGTTGTGTTCCTAACAGATGAAGCTACCAGCAGATAATTATAGCTAAAGCTAACAGCTCAAAAGTACAAAGAAAGATGAGTTCTTAATCATGTAGTTTAGTTGAATAAACTGTATAATAAAAATCAATCGTACATAACATGAGTAATGGCTAAATACCTTCGTTGTTGGTTGTTCCTCTGTGTTTATTGCCTATAACACATGGCTCTGTTAATTTCTTCATGTAATTATCTGCTTTAATCTGGCCAAGTACTTGTGTTGGTTGATTGTTTTTGTAAAATAATACAACTGGTGTAGAAGAAGTTCATGAAGTGTGTTTTATAGCATGTGTTTCAATAAAATGATTACCTGTTTGGGATTTTAAATCTTGAGAAGTGTAATTTCATTGAATGTTAAGAAGGCAAACAGTTTTATGGTCTGAGTCTGTATTGATTGCAAGGATTTGTGATAATTAGCAAGAATTTACTTTACTGCCAGAATCAATGTTGTGAAAAGGTCTAAGTGTACTTTTACACTTTACAAATGAAATAACAAAGTGAAAAAAATGTATAATAACTGAAATTTTTAATAAATGATTAATCATACCAAATAATAAAAACTAAGATATTTTGGGCAAGAATTTCAGCCCAATTGAAGTTGAGGTCATAGCAGTGAAGAGAAGTAAAACATCATTTTTTGAACAGAAGTTGAATCTTCATTTACCAAAACAATAATATTAATTTTTATTTACCAAAAACAATTATGTTTAAAGTGTAGGGTGTTACTTGCATAATTAAGAAATTTAATTGTTTTTTTTTCTTTGGCAGAATAGTGATTAAGATAGAAATGGTCATTGAGAATGGAGAGCACTGGAAATACCCAGCATGAAGAGTAAAATATGATTCATCTATGCATGGTAAGTTATAGATGAACCTTAGCTTGTACTTTTTGGTTAGTTACATTGACGGTATCTGTTTAAAATGATAGATGTCATTAACTAATAAATAAAGGTTTTTATTTAAGGAAAGAATAGAATGTACATAATATCTGTTTACACATAAAAACGTACTATTAACTGCTAATAGTAGTATTTCATTGAGTATTATACTACTCACAATGGCAGTTCAAAAAACTAAGTTAAAAAAAAAAACTACATGTTCTTCTGCCTGGAACTGTAACTCTAGTTCAGTAAGCACTTGCATTCAAAATAAAGAAAAAAAAAGTAATAAAAAATTTAGCAATACATAGCCACCTGCATTTTTAAGTACATTAGTCAACTGCTAATGAAACCACATGTCATCAATAAATGAGAGTTGAACTCTCATAAAAAAGCAATTATTACTGCATGATGTCTATAGTCAAGCAATGCACTATTCCAGTGCATATCATCCACACAAAATAAAAGTTGTTCATAAACAGTTTACAATCACAAAATGAGTATCACAGAAACCAATAGTTATCACAGAAACCAATAGTTATGCATGTCCTATTAATTTTTTTCTTGCTTGATCGTAACTGGCTTAGACTTCTTCAAATTTTGACTTGATGAGAATTGGTCAAGTAGGCATCTCTTAATAGCACCTGTGTCGACTTCATCTTGAGGTTTGTCCACACCTTTTAGCTTTAAGTCATGTTACATTGCAGGACTTATAGCCTCATCACCTGATTCACTCTCCTGTACACGGAAAAAAAAAAGTTAAACTTAAAATAAAAAAATCTAATTAAGTTAAAGATAGAGTAAACATCAGATTCTAGGTCATCTCCTTCTTCTTCAATCATCTTAGATAATTCATCATGATCATCCACCATGGATGGACAGTATTGAGCTTCCAATTCCTCATCATGCATAACACTTAAGACTGGCATGGGCTTTGTTGGGTTCCTAATATGATCATGCTTGAGATTGAGTTTAAAGACCATTGATTTGTTCTGCAGCTGATCAAACTTAGCTAGAACATGCATCTCACTCTGTGAAAAAAAAAAGTTCGTATAATATAAACAGGTAGTATGAATTTGTTTTTAGTGATTTTAATTGAAAAAAATACCATGGTATATTTGGTTTTCAAGTCATAGTGATGCTGTGTTAATGCGGTGAGTGAATGTGAAGGTGGTAAAACGAAGAGTCAAGACTCCCCGAGTGTCGTGTCTCTCAAGGATGACAAATAGGAACGAATTGGTGTTGACATTAAGGGTGTTAAAAGGCAAGAGTTGCAAGTATTACAAAAGGGTGGTTTAATGAGTAAGTTGGGAGTTGTAGAAATGGGATTATACTAGATAATGCAAAAGAAATGAAAGGGGTGTGCACCAACATCAAACGAATTGATTGATCTTCCTAAGGAATTCGGGAAACGAGTTTTGTGATCGAGTAAGGGAGTCAAGGCATTAGTACCGAGTGACGTCACACTTAGACTCTCAATGCTCATTCGGTTGAGGCATTTTATCGAACACCTAGTCTACCACTCCTCTCGGATCTCGTCCTTTCGGACTAAGAGCGAGATATGGGTGAGTTGGGCTCGTGAAAGACCGCTATCGCGTACTCTCTCACTTCCCCTCGGTTCACTAACTATTCCGGTCGAAATAGAAGTAAAGCCTGAACAACATCATCCATACAAACATCAATCCTACTTCTTTAATTCTCAAAATCATAAAGCAATATCTAATCATCAATCAATAGTTTAACAAGGGCACACACACCCAAACTACTCTACTCGATCATGAGGATCATTCAAACAACAAAGCAAAATTACTTTAAACAATAAATCTAAACAAGCAATCCCAATGGAAAGAGTATTTTACCAAAGGAATGGTGAGTTCTACATCTTCAATCCATCTTCCACTCTAAAAGATTTATACTAATCTATTTGGAATAAGTGTGTTTTTCCCCCCCAAACGGGAATGAATAGAAAGAGAAATCAGATCTGAAAGTTGGGAGAGTCCTCCTCTCAAAATGAGAAAGAAGGGTATAAATAGTTGTCTAAAGAGTCGAATTTCCGTTGTTGCCCTACTGGACGCGTCCACGCCCGTTACCACGCGTGTGACCCTACGTGGCAGCTCTCTAGAATAATTCCACGCATGCTCACATGCGTGTGATGGCGCGTGGCAGCCTCCTGCTTGGTTGATTCTTTGTTTGTTGCTTCTTTTTGGCCCAAGACTTTGTTATATCCTGCGGAAATGACTTAAAATGCATTCTTTGAATTGGATCTGTCAAATAGGTGTTAATTAGAGGTTTATCTATGAAAAATGATCACAATTGAGTGCTTGAAATAGTAAAATATTATCTAAACATGACCCAAAACTTGACTGTTTTTGGCACTTATCACATAGGCAGTAATGCCTAAAAGTTCATAACAGTCTTTGTCCCATAATAAGAAAGGGGCATCATTGGTTTTGTCTAGAACCCTAACAACAACTCTGTATCTCAGATTACCTTCCTGTCAACTAATGTTGCATGTTTCACACAGTAGGTAACCTTTTGTTAAGATAAGGGATTTAAAGCAGCCTGGTGATTTGCAAGAGTTATAGAACCATCTCTTTCCAGTCTCAATTGAAACAATTGTCCCTGGAACAAAAAAATAACCTTCCTGTAAAGTTAAATTACATAAGTACAAAGTTAGGTGTAACAAAGTGCTTAATCAATTACTTAGTAATTATTTATTACTTATTGATTAATAAATTAATACCTCAGCTCTATCATACAAATCTCTGATTGTGCTTACAACCATAGGAGTTTGGGAATTACTGACACTGTGACCATAAGACACAACTTAAATACTTCTGAGGGGGGTACAATTACCCTTCAAACTGTTGAATTAATATTTTAGAAATAATTATAAGGACACAATTTTAGATATAATAAAACTAAAAACTGATTTTAGGTGTATGATCTTACCTATTTTCGAAATCTGTAAATTCCTGGCAGTCCAAATTGAATAACACTTTGGTAGCAGTGTATGAGCTTGAAATCCTAACCTCACCTACAAAAAAAAATACAGAATACTCAGTAAACATAAACAGTGGCACTAATCTCTGTGATAATTTCATTTATGATGGCAGTGAAGTGGACTTATTGTCAACCACCTTGGCACGACAGAGTGGGAGCAAAATGATCAAAAGGCCATCCACATGGTTATTAAAAAATGGCATAACAGAAGGTACGTGTTCATCCCATAATGTACATTTTATACGATTTCCCTTAAGTAAACAAATACAGTGTAGTAAAATAGTTTAAAACATGGAATACAAAAAATGAAAATCATCAAATCATCTATATTGTCTGCTAATTTACAAACTTACTTGGAGTCTTCAATAAAAAAATCAACTAACTGTGTGGGGAAACAAGCAATAACCTTATCCTTAGGAGAATAGAATTCAACTACTCTACCAATAACATCTAGAATGACATATATTTTTATAAGTTTCATGTATATGAAAAAAAAAAAAAAAAAGAAGATAAGTAAGATAGCTTACCAATCAACTGCTTCTCTTCAACTTTTCCAGCTATTAAATCCTCAATAGGCTTAATATGAAATAAAAGGCTTGGAAAACCCTTTCTCCTATGTCTCTCAATGGTTGTGTAGTGATTAAACTTCAGCATGTATTTATTGTGTGTAGTTTTATATTGATAGTAGTAAGATATGGCCACAAAGTTTTTTATAGCATAAACCTTACCTTTTTTTAGTATATTTGAAAATTGGTCAATAAAATCTTTGTGAATACTTGCATGAGCATAGGTGCCCTAAAAAAAGTATAAGTTTACTAACTATTAGCAGTTTAATTGGCAGGAAGTATGGAATGAAAATTACCTCAATGTCATGGAAAAGACATTCTTGACTCTTGATAGCAGATTTGTTTCTACCTTCAGGTAGGACATAGGTACGAATCAATCTCAAACGAATTGCTTTTCTGTAGGATTGTGGGGAAATATCTTTTCCTAAAATATACAACATTGTCATTTTTTGCAAGGTATGCAAATCGGAAATTGAAAGGATACCTAGCAAAGGTTGGAGGAAGGTGTTCCATTTTATAGTAGGTTTTGGGGTATGAAGACTTTCCAAAAGATGCAACCATTAAAGGCATCGGATAATGAAACGCCATACCTGATTAATACGCATGCTTGCAGTTTGAATTTCGAAATCCTTATGATATGATTAGGGTTTATGTAATGTATGTAATATGTAATTTATGTAATAGGTCATTTAATATGTTTGAGATTGCCGAGTATATAACAGTCGTAGTTTATAACAACTACCCATAACTTAGGGAAGCCGAAAAGATGGTTACCAATGAATGTAGTATTTAATTACAACTTAAATACTAATTCATTAATTAAGTAATCCGTTCCAAGAAAAAAAAATGAAGGTTGATTGTTCCAAACGACGTAGCTTTAAGTGAGCGGGAAAATGAAGCAATTTCATTGGCCTTCTATGTTAATGATACACATGAGTTTACACCTTTATTTGCCCCACGATTCAATAGTTCTGTTGCTTATTTCCTTTACCTTGATACATTTAAGGCTCGTTTGTGTGTTACATTTGATCAATCTTAGTTTGTTCGCAAATGAGGAGCAAAGGAAGAATTTTCGGTCATCTCGGACAAGTTTTTGAGACATAAGGAATCTACCCCGGGAAGAAAAGGAGCAACGGAGCACAAAGGCCGTGACCTCACGGCCGTGATGGCGGCCGTGACCTCCACCGCGGACAGCAGTGGGCCACGGCACATCACAGCCCCGATCCCGACCGTGATGGTGGCCGTGATCCAGCTGCTGTCCAGTACTTATTCTGCGTTTTCTGTATTTTTGGGACATTCCGAGCCCTAGTTTAGCTTAGTGTAATTTTCCCCTTCTTTAGAGTTTTCCATAGCATAGAATAGAGCAGATTTACATCATTGAATTCGGTTACAAGCTTGGAATCATTGTTTGGATTGGAATTTCTCTCAAGAATTGTTAGTAAAGTTTTCCTTTTTATTCTTTAATTTTGCAGCTATGATTTCAGTCTTTAATTCTTGCTTTGCTTTGTTTACTTCAATCATGCGTGAGTAATTCGCTTATGGGTTTGGATTAGGGTGTTATTGTTAATCTTGATGTTCAATTTGTGATTATTGCATAAAGGGATTGAATCTTTTACCTAGGGTTTATGTTGATTTGGGGATTGCTTTCAACTTGTTATTGATTGATGGCCACAATTAATTGCTAGTCTAGGAGAGAGATTCATTACAACGAAAGTTGGATGGAGACCTCGAGCCTTACTAATTTCAACCTAATTTTCCTACTATGAGAATAGGGGTAATTTTGGGGGCTTACAATGCTTAGGTGTTTAAGGTTATGATTGATGCATCACGAAAGTGGGGCAATTGTAGCCTAATTCTGTTTATTAATTATGAAAGTAGCTGAATTGAATTCTTATGTGCATTGCCCATAAACCCCTTGGTTAATTATTCTTTCCCTAATTCTGAGATTGTTAGAACATCGAGATTACAATTCACCTAATCTGACCTATTCCCTTATCACACTAGTACAACAGTAGCGGATGGGACAGTCTTTGAATGTCGCTGACTTTTCGCTACCGTTGTACAGCAGTAGCGAAAAGTCTGATCATCCGCTACCGTTCTTTACAAGAACAATAGCGGATTAAATTTTTTTTTTTTTAATATTTGATCATTCGCTACCGTTCCTAGCTAAGAACGGTAGCGAATTAGTATTTTTTCTAAAAAAAATTAAGCATCCGCTACCGTTCCTAGCTAGGAACGGTAGCGGATGATCTATAATAAAAAATAAATAAAAAAATCATCCGCTAGTAACGGATGGTTATATATATATTTTTAAAAATATTTTAATTTATTTATTTTACTTAAAACCAAAACAATAATATTCAACCTGCAATTCTCACACAAACATTATGAATTGAAACTACAATACTTCAAAGCTTAAAAAAGAATCAATGAAACTACAATACTTCAAAGCTTAAAAAAGAATCAATGAAATTAAAGATTTACAATTTCAAATTATAAATAATTGAAAACTACAGAAGAGAGAATGAAATTACAACCAAATACTAGTCTACATGCGTAGGACCACCTCTGCTTCTCAATTGGGCCAAAAATGCAGGGGGAAGTATCCTCAGAGAAGACATAGTAAGTAGGATCCTAAAATATAATGTACACATAAAATAAAAATCTATTTTTTATAGAGCATGTTCTGAATAGTACGCATGCATTGCAATATTGCAAATTATTTGCTGTTAGAATACCAATTTGCAATTTAAAAGTTCATCCATATAACAAAATTGTTTAGTTTCTTTTGACAATAAGAGAATTGAAAAGTGATGCTCAAACTACACTTAAATCCATAATTATCACCCAAAAGAAGTCATGACTTTGTAGCAAACATCACATAGAACTCAGAGTAAAACAGAAGCTTCATTAATGTCTTGCAGACATGAAATTTGAAATTCCTTTTGTCACAATGTGCATCAGAAAGACACTAAGAATCAATAGTAGAGAGATGGCAGGTTGCAAAATCAAAGCATTAATTCGGGTCAGATTGTTCTTATCCTAATCCATGTTATATAATATTCACACAATAATCTCACATCACTTTCTACAATAAGCTTATCCAAGGAGTTTTCAAAGACCAACTGCAAAAAGGAAATTCTCCACACTAGCAGAACATTTTGCAAATGAGCTGAGAATAACAGGGCCTAGAAAAATAAATTGCAGTAGAAAAACTATTCAAGCGGAAGAAGAAAGATCAAACACCAGCATATATGAAACATACACCATGCTTAGAAACCACAGATCTATAGTTGTAATTTAACCTTAATATAAGAGATAGAGAGAGACTACTTACCTGTCGTAATGGACTATCCTTGGGTAAAAAGCAACCTACGGTTTTCCCATAAACTTCACAAGTGGAAAAGTGAATAAGTCACTTTCCATTCCCTGAACAGTACTTGACCTGAACTCCAAAATAAACATCATTGCATGACCCCAAAAATACCAACCCCAATGTAATTACAGTAAATGCAATCACATCAAGTGATGCATTTGTATCTTCTACAAGTATTGGACGAAGTTGTTCAAAAACCTAAAAACAATGAAGTCGCTAAATCATATGGAGAAAGATATAGATAGAACCAAACATATAACATATTCTAATTGCTATAACTTTCCAGAGGCAACAATGAATTCCTTGGGAGTGCAAGAATCATTATGCTAATTGCTAATGTTGACTCAAATAATGAAAAAAGCACAAACTCACACCTGGTAACGTTGAGAACCTGCATAAGCCAGTCCCAAGAATGTATTATTAACCACAACTCAAGCATTAAAATTCATATTCATGTACTTAACAATGTATAAAAATAAATTAATAACAAATTAATATAAATTCAAAATTTCTAAAATCATATATAAAATATGACATTAATCATTATTAATAAAACAAATATATTGGAGTTAGGATCGTGACACATGGCAGCATCCTACTATTTGAAGTTTGAAGCAGTTTTTTTGTTAAATCTGTTAGCAATGTTCAGTTAGAAACAGTTAGCTTCTGTTAGCCTCTTTTTCCCTCCCTTTTCATATTGTATAAAACAGCTGTATTCACAGTATTAACAATCAATGAAAACTTTCAGTATTACCTTCATCATTCCCTTCACTTCTACTGTTGCTCCATAACATGGTATCAGAGCATTTAGTCTAGGAGCTTTCTCATCTCCTTCAATGGCGGCCTGGCCTCCGATCAGCAGTAGATCTACACCAATGGACAATCCGACAGGGATTCCAGTAGGATCTGGAAATCCGATCACCGGAAACACAAGAAATCCTGCAGGTTCTGGAAATCCGATCACCGGAAGTGCAACACCGATGACCTCCTCACCAACGAATGAACCTACAGCTACTGAGGTAACATTCGATCCTCAGACGCACTCAAATCCCTATTTCTTGCACATAAACGAGAATCCAGCTTTGGAATTGGTCTCGTTTCCTTTAGTTGGTTCGAATTACCACCCCTGGGCTAGAGCAATGTCTATGTCTCTGTCCTGTAAGAACAAACTGGTCTTTGTGAATGGCACAATCACAAAACCTAGCACAGATGATATGGAAAAATATCTTGCATGGGAGAGGTGCAACAACATGGTAGTTTCATGGATTGTGCACACTCTATCTCCTTCAATTGGAAGCAGTGTATTATGGATTGACACTGCCTATGGAGTTTGGGATGACTTGAAAAGAAGATTCAGTAAGCAGGATCTATTTCGAATTGCAGAGATTAATTGTGAAATTTACTAAACCAAGCAAGGTGATGGTTCCTTAAATGAGTATTTTACTAGGCAAAAACTCTTATGGGATGAATTGATCATTCTCAGACCCTTGAAATGTTGTAGCTGCAGTACCAAGTGTGTATGTGGTAAAAAGATTGATGAAATAAATGAGAATTTTGAGAAGGATAAACTATCTATCTTCTTGATAGGACTGCATGAGAAATACACAGGGGCTAGGAATCAGATCATGCTGATGAGGCCTTTGCCAGATGTGATTGAAGCATATTCTATGATAGCACAACAAGAGAGATAGTTTGAGATAGCTAGCACTGGCTTTGGAAGCCAATTGCATCAAGCAGGAGAGAATAATGTTGCAGGGAGTGTGCTGATGGCTAGAACAGATGGAGGTGTTCAGTCAGGGTTCAAGAAGTATGTGGCTACCAACAAAAAACCTGTATGAACATATTGTGGATTGATATCTGCTATTTTGTACAATTATTCACCCCTTATTCTAGTTGTTTTGAAGGTTATTTTCTGTATCCTAGTGAAATTGGGAATTATTTGTGTGTTGTATTGTCCAAGTGCTGAAATATCTACAAGGAACAACAAAGGAAGAATATTGGACAAGTTCTGGAAGAAAAGGGAATTACAATGAAGAATACAAGTTGGAAAAGAATTAGAAGATGCCTAATAGGCCAAAGCCTATCTACAGGTACTCAAGAATGATATAATTGATGAATTTGGTGGCACAAACGAGGTATGTCTTTCATTTGATGACACTCCCTTGGGTGAGAACTTTAAACTAACTTGGGAACCGGGAGGTGTCAATGTTTTTGAGTGTGGAGGCCCCCATTGGCCAATTTTCATGTCCAAGGATTCTGACTTCATCTTAGTTTATAAAGAAGACCCAAGGTTCTCCCTACTTGCTCAAGGAAAGGAAAATCTAGGGGAAAATAAGAATGGGTTTGGTGAAAGTGTGTGCTTGAATTTTGAGTTCATGGAGGAACAGTGTTTGAGTTTTATGGTGGTGGACTTGTGGATAAAGGAATTTGTTGATGGCCACCATTTGAGGCACTATCTTGAAGAAAAATTTGCTAGGAAGGATGGGATGTTCTTTGTTCAATTCAATGATGGTTGATCTTGAGAGGTTGAGTCGAGCTGACGACAATAAACTTAGCGCTTCATGGGAGGCACCCCATGTTATCCTTTACTTTCTTGCATTTTATTTTATTGCATTTAATTTATTTGCTTTAGTTAGATTTTAGATTTTAGTCTTTATTTGGTTTTCAAGAGGTTTGGTAAGGGAATATTTGACTGAGAATTGATTTATTTTAATTCTAAGAGAGTAGGGAATGTTTGGAAATTAAGTGTTTATGATGTGTTTAGGTGTTGGAGTGCTTTGGGGATGTTTTGGATTGATCTACAGGTGAAAATAGGCATTTGGCGCGAAAAACAGACTTTTTGCATATAGAGAGCTCAACATCACGGCCAACATCACGGCCATGACCCCGTCCGTGACCTTTTCCGCAACTTCCAGTACGTTTTCGCTTATAGAGAGCTCTGGGTCACGGCCAACATCACGACCATGACCCAGCCCTTGACCCCAACAGTAAAAAAAAAAAAAAAAAAAATTGCCACTTTTTTTGTAACACCCCCAAATTCTAAGACCATAAATAAAGGAATAAAGGAGAGAATATAGATATCATATAGGTTTCAATTTCGGAAGCAAAAACTAAAACCAATCTAGGGGTGCTATGCCACGCTTGGGCCACAACTAAACCCAAACGCACAGGCTACAAAGATTCCATCTATTAATTTAATTACAAACATTCCTTCATTCTAAACCATATCTAATTACAACATCAATTCAATTCTAACTATACAGGTTATCCCATACTCATTTCTCGGGCTTACAAGATCTACGCCACGCTCTCAACTAGCCACAAGCCAGATCCTGAAAACATTCAAGGTTTGGAAAACAAGAAGTAAAAGGATTAGCATATAATGCTAAGTAAGCTCTACCCCGTCCCGTAAAATAAATACATATATACTTTTGAAATTAGATATACTTTTGAAATTAGATATACCTTTTAAATAGGTTTTGGAACCATTCAGTAAAAGAATTTGACTCACACCAAAGGTACATAGTATAGATATTTCCCAAATCAATTTCCCCACACACACTACTCAACGAAAATACTAGATTTAATACAAGATAATATAGTCCCCAAAAAGATAAGGTTTACTCTTACAAAACGGTATAGCTAGTTTGTAAATTATTCACTCAATTTCAAAATAAATATAAGTTGGAGGATTCATAATATAACATTTCTCAATACTTCTCAATATCATATAAAAGCATAGCTCTCCTAATAATCATTTTCCAAATAGGTTAAAATATATATAAGTATAAGGAGGAACTCACATCCATATAGCCATTTCAAAACATAGATTTTCTCAATATCCTGCTCAACATATATTCACAATCATAGATAACTCAAGTCTCATTCTCAAATATCAACATAGCATAATAATGCATAAGCGGAGGTATCCAATAATTGTTTAATTCATATTTAAATCACCAAGTAAAACATAAGTATGGAGGTACTCAAATCACCAATAGGAGGATAGGAACGGAGCTTACCTCCACTACCGAACCTTCACACCTATACAATGTAAATGGAAACAGGAACTAGAAACCTATGTGCGCACACCCCGGGGATTCCAAGCCCCAAAGGTAGTTACTAGCCCTAGTAACCCAGGATTTTTGCTACCAGGTTACCCACCCAATCAATAACCAATAGGACCGCAGCCCTAGGTTCTCATATCAATAGCAAATAGGACCGCAGCCCTAAGTGCTCACAATGATCTGGACCGCAGCCCAAGATTCTCGTAACCTCCTTACCTCCAATAATAAAAATATAGATAACCTCCATATAGTTTATAAACATAAGAATACTCTTCAAGAATAGATACATTTGTATATAAATCCTCCAGGATAGTAATATTCTTTCAAAGTAGTTTTCATGGATATTTTTCATTGCCCGCAAGCTATTCAAATATACTTCCCAAAACAAGGTAGAGTATATATAAATATAATATATATGCATTTTCCAAAATATGATTTACATCAAACATAGGATTTATCCTCCAATCACAATATAGTTTATATCACTCAAGATAGATACTTCCCAAAAACAATATATATAGTTTCATACTCATCTAGTTTCTCGTAGAATCCTCAATATATAAATGTACACATACTCATAGGTTAGTAAATCACAATTTAACACCAAAATATTCACATTTTGCTATTTATCACAGTTCATAAATCCAAACATATTTCAAAATAGTTTAAGGACTCATAAATAACACATTTTAGATAGGGAAAGGTAGTTTTAACGGACATAGAAACTTACCTCAAGCTAAGCTCCAAAAGCAACATCCAATCTAGGCCCAACTCTTAGACTAGTCATTTCAACGGGGAACCTGTGAATCAATCTAGACCTTATTAATATAACAGTATTAATCCATGATCAACCAATCATTAATAATCATGGTCTCATCATTATCCTCATCACTAATCACCCTTCTTAGCTTAATACTCATAATCATTAACCCATGCCATTAACCACTAAACATTATTAGTATCCATAATCACCATTAATCTAAATTAATAATCAATCCATCATTACTTCCTCATTAACCAACATCATCCCTTGATCATCATTAATCAACTAACCATCATTAACTCATAATCATCATCAATAATCCAATAATTACCCTTAATGAACATTAAGGTAACTCCATCAATAACATTAAGCTTTAATTACCTTGTTGTCCACCCTAGTTCATCCTTAATCATTAAATCAACATTATTAATTAATACTCATAAACTCAAATTAGCCCAATCAATCATTTTCGGCCAACATCATCATCATGTACATACTTTATCATCAATAACTAATCTTCATACATTATTCATATCATCCATAATAACCCTAATCACCATTAACAATTAATCCACATCATCATACTATCAATACCCATAATTAATCTTATTATTGTCCGTCATTTAATTATTCATTCATCATAATCCATACCCATAAAGAATCATCATTCGTAATTACCCCTTCATTCGCTCAATCATCATTGCACATAGTTATTTATTAAGGTCCAATATTCCCAACATCCTTAACCTATTATGAATAGGTTCATAATAGGCATTTCACAACATCCAATAATCGCAACACTAATAATTCATAATTCATAATTATCCAAGATCATCTTTTAAACCACACTCGTAATTTAACCCACATCCCTAATTATCACTTATTATCCTTAAACCATAATTACCACTTTAATGCTCATAATTACTTCATTAACAAATAAACACCATCATTAGTTCGTAAACAAGCTCATTAGTATACTAACCATCATCATAATTTAATTCCATCATTAGCAGTGACTTCACCATTAGCAAATCATATAAACAAAGTACTTTGACAACAACAATATTAACATCCTCCATAAGCTTCAAGCAACATCATGTTCATACTTCAATAATAACTCAAAATATACTTCATCAACAAAGCTCAGGCTCACCTTCAGATTCCTACTCTGCCACTGTTGCACGGAAGAGACTGAACCACCCCTGCCGGTCACCAAGCTTCCGCGTCGGAGAAGGAGAGAGGTCATCGGAGTTCGTTGCTGCTGGACAGAACTGCCGCCGCGTCAGGAAGCGAGAGAGGGGAACTGTTGTCGTCGCCGCTGGCCTGCCTCGCCGGAGCTTCACCGTCGTCGTTCGTCTGGAGCAGAGGAGACCCGAGGCCACCACTGCTATCATCGTCTGTTGTTGTCGCGAAGGAGAGGGCGGGAAGAGACGAGAAAAATCGAGAGTTTAGGGCTACTGATTTGGGATTTTTAGGATGAACAATTGAGAGTGAGGCAATGAACATATGTATTTATATACTTAGGGTTTTTTTTTTTAAAAAAAGATTGTCTTGGGCTCAAAATAATTGGGCTTAAGTAAATTGGGTTCAGGAAATTAAATAACTTGGACTAGTAAATTGGGTCATGAATAGTTTTGGGTTCAAACTTAGACTCAAAACAATGATATAAAGGTTCACATGTTCATCTCAGATAGACTTTTGGGTCAAAATTTTGATAAATAAATTCATCCCTTAAATAAGACTTTTAAAACCATAAATAAATATATAAATATTTTGTATCAAATAACTTGAGATAAGAATTTAAAATATTTTATTTATAAGCTCATTCGGTAAAATTATTAGATTTAGTAACATTTTACTAAAATATTTAATAATAAAAAGAATAAGCTCTTTTTGAAATATTATATTAAAATAATAATGTTTGGAAAATACGGAATGTTACATTTTTCCCCACTTCCTTGTGTGCACTATTGTTGTCTTCCTCAGGTTCTAAAGTTTTTTCTTCCATTTTTCTTCATTGCATCAAGACTTCAAGGTTCAATTTCTTAACTCTTTTAATTTCTCTCTATTAGTTTTGAATTTGTGCTTCATTATTGATTTTATTCTTTGTATCCCCTCTATTGTGCTTAATTGTTTGTCCATCGAGGACGATGTCCAAGTTTTAGTGTGGGGGGGGGTGCTATTTTTGGTTTGAAAATAAAATTTTTGGTAAACTTTGCTTGAAGGACTCAATGTGCAACACTGTGGATAGTCTATTGTCTTTGCTTTGTGGCTGTGACCACTGTTCTTTCTGCTGGTTTGAGGTTTGTTTGGTGGTACTTGTGCAGCCTAGCTTGTCAGGGATGATTCAAGGTTAAGCTTGTGTTTAATTCAGTCTCTTGCCAATAGTTGGGTTAACCTCTAACATAAATGTTCCCCTGTGTGTTATGCATTGCTAGTGAAGGCTTATGTGGGATTCCAGTGATATTTGTTCTGTCATAGCTTGTCTCA
>NXFB01001011.1:0-13231 GCA_002525835.2 Ipomoea batatas
GCGGGGTCGGCCCCATGTGGGGCGGGCTAGGGTTGCGTGAACCCTAACCTACAGACCAGTGTTGTAGAAACTAAGGGGGGTGTATTTGATCAAGACTTTTAAAAACTTTCAAAAACTTTTAAACTGATGGATTTTAGTTGACTTTTGTAGAGTTCTTGTAGACTTTCCTATAATCTTTTTTTCATCAACTTTGTAAAAGTTTATAAATATCCGTAGGATAAACATTTATACACTTTTAAAAACTTTTTCATATATATTAAGAATTCTACAAAAGTCATTAAAACTTTTAAATGAAATACACCCTTACAAACATTCCATAACTTCTATTAATATATTATTTATAATTTTTTTACAAAAATATATTTTTATAAATAATAAATTAATTAATGCATTGCTAAAAAAAATACAACCAACCGCAATTACAAAATATTTTTATATTAAATAAAACCTTAATTAATATATTTTTGAATGCATTGAATATATATATATATATAAATATTTATTTAAATTTTAAATTTTTACCAATTCTACTGCAACCAGCCGCAAGTTGTTGCTGGTTGCAGCAGAAAATCTCTGCTGCGAACAGCAAAACAAAATTGCTGTTCGCAGCAAGAAATTCTTGCTACTGTTCGTAGCAAAAAAATTACTGTCAACATAAATAAATAATTTTTTGTAGCAAAGTTTGAAACATATTGTAAAATTGATGAAAAGTTTATTGAGATAGAAGAAAAAAGGTTTGTAGAGAATCTTAATATTGGAGGGTTGGATTTCATCTATTTTTATTAATGAAGAAAAAGTCTACAGAAATCCTATTTTGATAGAATCTATGAAAGTTAATAACATTTGGAATACCAGTAGACTTTTAAAGACTCTATAAAAGTCCGGATCGAATACCAGTATACTCTTAAAGAGTTTTGAAAAATCTAGATCCAATACATGTAGACTTTTAAATAGTCTTTAAAAGTCTAAATTGAATATCGCCAAACTTTTAAAGTTGATAAAAGTCTATAAAAGTTATGATTGAATACACCCCCCTAAAACCCCACTATTTTGACAAAATTTGACGTGCATCCCTTGGACAATGATTTCCCCCCCAAAAAAAAGAAAGTCATTTTTCCTCAAAACATACATATTTTCCTTTGACTAAAGCATCATTTTCCATTGACTTCATTTTCCCCCCTCTTGCCAAACACATAAACCCCAAAAAATAATTTTTCACAAGTCCTTTTCCGGGTTTCCAAATGCCCTAAAAAAACCTATTTAAAAAAGTTGAGTAGTTATTTTTACTTGTAGATTATATTGATGTAGCTTTCTCGTTTGACATTTCTTACTTACATAAGTGTTACATATATTATTGTGAAAAAAGTGACAAATAGGTCACTGAACTTATTGTTTTGTGCAATTAGGTCATTGAATTTTAAAAGTGTGTAATTGAACCATCAAACAAGTAAAATATGTGCAATTTGAGACATTTTTCGAATTTCTTTTAATGCAATTTGAGTTGAAAATATTTTGATCTTTCCTCCCAACTAGTATGGCAAAGGAAAAAGAGCAACTCTTAGTACATACCATGTAAGCAATATGATCGGATTTCACCAGAAAATTTTGAAAAATGTCCCAATTGCATATATTTTTCTTGTTTGATGGTTCGATTGTACACTTTTTAAGTTCAATTACCTAATTACACAAAAAATTCAGTGACTTATTTGACACTTATGCGTATTACTTTTACATTTTTCTAAACCTTACATTTTAAATTGTTTTGATAAAAAAAAAACCCACATTTTATAATTCTTAGGTTTATCTCTTTTATTTTAGAATTTGGGATTTGTTACACTTTAGTTTTAGGTTTTATTGTTGTGGTTTTAATGTTTTGAATATCTAGTTGTGAAAATTATTCTAATAGATTATATAATTGAAGATACACTCTTCTTATGAAAAATTCAGTTAATCTTAGACAATTGGTATTAAATACTGGTCAAATTCCATAAATTTAGGCATTGATACATAGTTGGAATTTTTATTTTTTATTTTTGAACAAATACATAGTTGGAAATTGGTATGAACGTAACAAACAGATTCTATCTTTATACCGGTCCCCATAGACAACGTTAAAAATGATACAGGAAATATGAAGGTATCTACTGAACTATCCTTGAATTTGGGTCAGATAGTACAATATTCCAAATCAATCTGCTTGTTAGTTTAAGTATTAGACTCAGGTTACACTAACATGAGGTCAGAGAGTTCCGAGCTCTAATATGATAGGTGGGAATGTCAAAAAGTCCCTCCTCTTATCTAGCATTTAATGTGATATTTATAGGGGATGAAGGGAGCGCGACAGGTGTGACCCATGTACAGGGGGTGGTCGGAGGCTCTGCTGATTCCCCCCCGTGTGCGAAGGTTCCTGACGTCATCGTTTCTGCTGCGATCGGGTTAAAATAAAGAAGAAAGGCTTCGCTCTCTAAGTGAACTTAGTCGGATAAGCTGTCCCGACTTGAGAAGGTCGGGTCGGGTCCTATGGCTGGGCGAAGACTATTGACAGCTAAGCTTTTGCTCGACCTTCACGTTTAGGTCGGGTCGTTCAGTTTTAGGTCGATTATGCTTAGGAGTAGTTCCTCATTGTGACTCCGTTAACGTTTCCACTATTGTTACCATGCACATGCATCCACTATATATTTTCTTATTTTCTTCAATAATAATATATACACATTATATATTGGGATGATATGTTACTTATTTCGTAAAACATAAATATAAAATTTATAAAAGTATTTTACATTATTATTATTTACAATAATTTAAATATCTAAAATCTAAATAAATTTAAAATTTTAATATTGGGCACCTATTTTTTGCGCATCGCGCATAAGAAAAACTAGTTATTATAATATAAAGTAATTATTTCTTCTAGTTCTCTTTATTTACTATGTCTTATAACCATGGTTGAAAAAATCACTAGGCGCTCAAGCGCCTAGGACGCCTTGGCGGGGATTAATCGGCATCTAGGCGCTCGTGTATTTTTTATTTTATCTTTTATTTTTTAAAAATTTGTTTAAGTATTTTAAATTTTTTAAAGACTAATAATCATAAATTATATAATACTTTACTAGATAATACTAAAGTATTAAATATTAACCTAAAAAATATCTAGAGTTTGTACAATTTAGGGTTATTTCGCTCAAAACGATGTTGTTTTGAGTGAAATAACCCATTAAAACTAAAAGATCAATAGTTAATCGGCTAACTAGTCGGTCTAGTCAGTGCCTAGGAGGCCTAGACGGTCAGCGCTTAAGCGGCCTAGGCGGTGCTTAGGCGTCCTAGGTGGAGCTTAGGCGGCCTAGGCGGTCGTCTAGTCGGCCAGCCGCGTAGACCACCATTTAATGTGATACGCTAGGCGGTTGACCGGGGCCTAGTGCCTAGGCGAAGATTAATTGGCGCCTAGGCGGGATTTTTGCAACACTACTTATAACACAAGCTCTTTTATGTCATAACATATATTCAATTCTTGATTTTAAAGTTAATATTCCCCATATCTTTTTTGACTCATCCATTCTTGAAATTTATCTAAGGTACAATGGATTTTCATATTTAGACTAGTACTATCTCCTTCTATTGTAATATGTTTTTTCTCATTTTAAATAATTAGCATATTATTATAGGATTTCCTAAGAAATATGTAGAGGCATCGAAAATTTGTATTCCATAAGTACCATTTCGATATGGTTCCATCATTTTTTATAGTGAGTTTCCTATTATGGTTGGTAATTTACTAATATTATACATTTCTTCATTTACTATTATTTTGTCTATAAATCCATATGTAAATAATTTATATACTGTTGTACAATTTGCTTCTTCTGTACATATAAAGCATTTGGAAGCAAGAAAGCAAATGTAAAGAAAGCACTAAAGCAAGTAACAAAGCAATTAGAATGGGGAGTTGGATTCATTCACTAGAGCTTATGCATGCATTAGGCTAAGGTGGATTCGATTCAATGCAAATCATATCTAAACTTAAGGGAGACAAAGGCACCATCACCAAGTTGCGTAGAACTTGGATTCTTAGGCATTTTATCAAATACTTGGTCTACCACTCCTTCCGGGTCTAGCCCTCTCGGATCGTAGGGCGGGAATGTGGACAATTAAGACTACAAGGAAGCACAATCTCTTGTCACTACCACTCTCTGACACTACTCACTCATCATGGCCATACATGAGCAAAGGATTAAGGCATCACATCATCTACACAAAAGCAATTAAGACACAATTGCAAGAATCTCATCAATTCAACAATTAAAAATCAAATATGCATAAATTCTAGATCATCCAAATCCAAGTCCTAGGTGAATCTAGCCACAATTTATAATGCAATTGGAGAATACACCATCATAGGAAATCAAATGTAGAAAGTGAATTAAAATGGAATTGAGATGGATAGAGATGATTACCACATTAGAATCCTTGATTGCAATCTTCAAAATACACAAATTGGAGTGTAGCTAGTTGATTCTACTTTAGAGAGATAAAAAAACACAGTCTAAAAGATGTTGGAAAGATGAAATGAAAGTAGATAGTCAATCCTGCCACAAGCCATTGCTTAAAAAGTTGATTTTCTGCCCAAATCCCCATCCACATGTGGTCCACTTTCGTGGACATTTTGTGGTACTTTCTATTCCCGATCTACGAACGATCCACGAAGTGTCAACGTTTATGGACCACGACACATCCCAAAATTTCCTTTTTGGTCTTCATCAAAGTTGTAGCCCTTTAAGTTGTCATTCCAATTCCTCTTGAATCACCTCATTTGAACACTCCTAGCTCAAGATATGCTCAAATTACCGAACTACCGCCGAATTGTCCTAAAAATTACAACTTTTGCTATATTCCACAAGTGCAACCACAATTAGTCCTTGTGTCTATCTGTTATCAAAATAAGCTATATTCTAAGAATGTAATAGGCGCAATGGAATCTATTTATAGCACAATATGTCTCTCAAATACCCCACAAAAGGTAGAATTTTTGGCACTTATCACTTTCACACCGGACTCTTCTCAGGTTCATTAAAACCATATTAAGTGTCGGGTAGCCCTCTTCCAGCTAACCATTTAAAGAACAACTTACACTAGAAAGCTTTCACTCCGGGCTGTTCTAGGATTCTTTTGAACTGTAGCAGACACCGAGTAGCCATCTTCTAGGTAAATATGTCAGGAAAGAAAATAAATCACTTTACACTAGAAAACTTTCACTCTGAGCTGTTCTAGGATTCGTTTGAACTGATGTACGGGAAAGATATGGCGAGAAACAGGTGAAATATCGCTCCGCAAAGGATTGAGACTATGGCATGTACTTGGGTGACAACTAATGTTCTAGCACTAAGGTTTTGGAACCCACAAGAATCCAATCAAATCATGGTTGAGCAATGATTAATAAACTAGAGAATTAAAGGATTAATAATATAAGAAAATGCAATTGAAACACAAGAAAACACAATAATAAAATATGGGCTCAAATTAGGAGAATTGCCTTCTAGATGCCTTTACAACTTAGGGAATTAGTGGAGAACACAATAACCAAAGGGTCAAATGACATACATAAAGGAATCCAAGACTAAGCCACATTCGTAAGCAAATAACCAAGGATTAGAGTAAGGATTGCCCCACTTTCGTGATGTATCAATCCTAACTCTTAAAGCATATAAGCATTTAGGCCCCCAAATGTTCCCTATTTTCATGGAAAGAAAATGGGTTTGAGAATGGTGAGGCTTGAGTATTTTCCCCAACTCTCATTGAGGTGAAATCCTCTCCAAAAGCAAGCTAATAATTGTTATACACCAAGAATTAACAAGATTATACATAAAACCTTCTCAACATATGAACCCTAGGTTAGTGTTCTTCCCTCTTATGCAATAATCACATATTTACCATCTATATTGGCGATATCACCCTATTTCGAGCCCAAATACGAACTACTCACACATTATAAACATAAGAAAAGCAAAAGCAAAAGGAAAGATTATCAACATTGTAATAAGAGTAAAAGAAGAAAAATGAAGAGTAAAGAAACTTCTCTATTGAAGATGAGGAAATCGTGGTTGAAATCCACTCAAATCTGCGATTACAAGCCTTAATAAAGATGAGTAAAGTGTGTAATACTAATCTAAGTTATAGAAGTTTGAGGAAATGAGGAAAAATAAGCTAAAGCTATCTAGAGTTCGAACTCCCCTAAAAAGAGTAGAAAAAAATGCTTAAATACTGTCATTTCAGCACAGCGACACGACCGTGTAGGTCCATGACCAAAATAGAGAGTAGTAAGGGTGACACGGCCACCTACACGACTGTGTGGGTGGCCGTGTAGGTTATCCTGAATTCCCATTTTTTCCACTTCGTCCCTCCGCTTCTCCTATCCTTCTTGGGTGGGTTCCTTACTTCCAAAATTGTTCTGAAATGCCCCAAAATACTTGATTCTTTACTCGTTGTGCACAATTGTACCTAGGAAAGCAAAACACACAAACGAGTCTCAATGCATACTCAACTTTTGGGCATTTTATATACAAAAAGGGACAAAACAAGGGTGAAAAAGGTTAAGAATAAGTGTTATCATGAACCGTAGCAGACACCAGGTACCCCTCTTCTAGGTAACACTACAAGAAAAAATGTGATTCGCGACGGAAAAATTTCGTCACGAAAACAAAAAATTCCGTCGCTATTCGAAGGAATTCATTCTGTAACCTCCAAGCTTGTCGTATTTCATTTTGTGACGGAAACAATCCGTCGCAAGCGGTGGCGACGGAAAATGGTGACGGAAATGTTTATTTCATTATAATTACATGTCGTGATAATTTAAGCTTGAATAAAATTTTATTTTGTAGGTTATATTTGTTGCCAAATCTAGATAGCGACACAACTAGCCCATATGTTGCAGTCGTTATACCGTAGACCATGGTCCACAATGCATTGTGGACCATGGTCATGGCTGATACCGCAGTTGTGTTGAACTGATACTGCAGTTGTGTTTAAAGGAAACTGCAGTTGCGTGGAACAGAGACCGTTTCATCCGTTTGTAACTGTAGTTGTGTTGAACTATTACTGCAGTTGTGTTAAATGGACGAACGGCCTCTGTTCCGCGCAACTGTAGTTCCCTTTCAACACAACTCCAGTATCAATTCAACACAACTGCAGTATCAGTTCAACACAACTATAGTATCAACCATGACCATGGTCCACAGTATAATTTGCGCATTTGTTGCCTACTTCAAACTTCAAACTTAATACTAAATGGATACTAAGTAATGCACTAAAAATTCTGCTATCTACATTTGTTGACTTCACTTCATTACCTAAGCTTTCATTTATCAAAGTATTTAGAGCAATTCATCACTTTAATTTTTTTTTTAAATTATTTGAAAGAATTACTATTAAAATGATTGACATTTATAATAAGTGTGTATAATAGTAATAAGAATATAAGTGTGCTTAATTGTTTGATCAATGGTTAAATATTTTCACGACGAAAAGAACGACCGTTGCAATTTTCGTTGCCACACTCAACTGTTAATTCTTTCTTTAAGTCAAACATCGCAACATAATTAATTTTCGTTGCCAATTCCATCGTCAAAGTGCAACAGACATGTTGGGCGTCGAATTTCTGTCGCATTAATGTATCAACATATTGGCGACAGAATTGATTATGTCGTCCTAATCTATAGCGAAAATAAATTTTACTTAAAAATTAAATATTTTGGCGACAGACAAAAGATCGTCGCAAGCTCCGTTGCTAATCTCAGATGAAAAATCTCTCTTTGAGGTAAACATCGCAACATAATTACTTTCCGTTATCGATTCCATTGCCATAGCGCGACGGATATGTTGGGCGTCGCATTTTCTGTCACCACTATGTCAATATATTGGCGACAGAATTGATTCCGTTTACCATTTTGTAGCGAAAATAAACTTTACTTATTAAATAATCTCACGACGGAAAAAATGGTCGTCGCAATTTCCGTCACCTCCATCTGTCGTCAATTCATTGGTGCAAGATTATGCAGGAGTATTTACTACTTTACCCCAAACACAGCAACGAAATTCACACTCGTCGCCAATTTTATCGCAAAACCGTGGCAGAAATATTAGTGGTTGCATTTTCCATCGCCAATGTAGCAATAAAACTTCATCTCGTCGCTAATTTCGTCACCAAAATTTGGGCTCCAAGATTTCGCAGTTTTTTTCTTACTTTGCGCCAAAATAGCTACGGAATTTAATTCCGTTATCATTTCCGTTGTATTATCACAACAGAACGTGTTCCGTTTCAAAAACCATTACGAAACGGCAACGGATTACGTTCCGTCACGATGATTCCTCGCGATTCATGATTTTTCTTGTAGTGTAAAATGCCAAGATGATGATGATAAGAGTTTCAATGTGTTTGAGAAGGATGAAGCAGTCATATAGCATCAAAAAATTATAGTTTTCATTTCGTAGGAATAGTTGTGGATACAACAAACGTGGAGAATGTAAGACATATGCTAATTATTAAGAATGAAAGGTGGACTAAAAAGGTAGTTCCAATAGCATGCAATATAAGCAGTCCTAGAGTATGCAAAAAAAAAAAATACTATCCACAAGTTATTCATAGAGAACTCTAGAAGAACTACAAATAAAAATCAACACTACTACCAAAAATAGAAGATTACCATTGAACTAGTCATCAAAAGGACACTGACTCATTTGATAAAGAAAACGAACTTGCGGACTCTGATGAAGTGGCAACAACACAATCTGGAGATTCCCTATCATGAACGTCCTTTCGTAGTGTAGATAGAAAGCCGGTGATTTGAGCATCTCGTGTAGTCAATATCTTCTGTTGATCATGTATTAAACTCGGCTCATTTTCTAGGAAAACAATAGTGAGGCCTGTGGTGTCAACATCCGATGAGAGACCAACATCATCATCTGGCACAACAAGGTCGTCAATGTGTGCGCTGGTGAATAGTCAGTGGTCGACCTTGATAAGATTTAGCTCGGCCTCATAAACCTAAGATTCATTCTTTTCAAACCCCTACATAACTAAAAGACCATAGATCAAGTTAGGTAAAATCAATTCTTTCCAACCCTTGTTCCCATTCCTGGCATCAATCACTTGATCAAACAACAACTGTCCCAGATTGAATCGAACCCCACTATCAATCTTGAACAAAAGAACTGCCATAGCCCTCTTTACATAGCCTCGCTATTTAGTAAGCATCTAATTGGAGTATGCAATTTTGTGCAGATATGCAAAAGTAGAGGTCAATTCTACCGCCTTAATTGTGCCTTTAGCTACTCATTTCATCTTTGTACCACCAGTCAACCGTCGAGTGATAACATCCATATCCTTGTTAAAGTTATCAGCACAATCTATCAACCAAAAAACTCGTTAATAACCTTCGGAATAAATGCATACAATCGACCCCCTACATAGGCTTTTCCCTCCCTAATTAATTCAGATACAAGGTTTTCATAAAACTCATAAACAACAGGTCTAACAAACCTATCAACTTTAACCACACTTTGAAACAAATGAGCAAACTTAAGAACCTCAGCCAACCCTGTTCTAGAATCAAAGTCCTTAAGCATCAATTTTCTCTAGCAAATAAAGTTTTTAGCAGAGATGGTTTCCCAAACGAAATTCAAAGCTGCATAATAAACGCCTCAAAGTGAATGTTGAATACCTGGAAGAGTTGAAGCTCTTGGCTGAAAGAGAAGGTGTTTCTGACCGGGTTAGGTTCATTACATACATCTTGCTTTACTGCTGAAAGAAATGTGTTTCTCGTAGAATGCCTGTGTGTCCTTTATACACCTAAGGTGTGGCCAAATGCAATGATCTCTTATTCTCTTCAATCTGACTGGTTTTACACAACCTTTCCTTTGATCACTAATCTATATCTCTTTCGGATGAGCATTTTGGGATTGTCCCTTTGGAAGCAATGGAAACATATAAACCCGTAATAACATGCAACAGCGGGGGTCCAATAGAGACAGTAAAGAACGATGAGACAGGCTTCCACTGTGATCCTAGCTCGAAAGAGTTCTGTTCAGCCATGGCTAATTTCATCTGAGATTCTAATCTGGTAGAGACGATGGGCCAGAATGCTTGTCAGCATGTCACCGAGTCATTCTCAACCAAAATATTCGGCCACCATCAGACTGATATATCAAACTTCTTGTGGCCTTCAGATTGAGAAATACAAGAGTATGGATGTAATTGGGATTCTTAGATAAACCACACTTTTAGTTAAGTGGGCTTACTGAAAACCAAGAATGAATTAGATTTTGAATTGCAAGATTTGCAACTGTATTTCAACTTTTATCTTACATAGCTGATAGAGCTTTAGATTTGTATATTCTTTCTAGGGAATGGTTGTATTCTTGCAAATCCTGGGGAACTGAATGCTCTTTAGAATCTCGGCCACATCGACGTTTCTTCTTAACTCGTCACCTTAAGCTAGATGGCTGCATACAAAGCAAAAGGTTTTTTGTGCACCGACATGCTTATTGATATGCTACCCTGGAAGTTTGGGATATGGGTGAAAGGACAGTTTTGCCCTAAGATTTAACGCCCTTTTGACCACATGTGGTAATTTTTTTAAACTAGAAGGACGTCTAGTGGTCGTTTTAAAGATGAGGGACCACACCTAGTAAATCATTAATACTCGAAGGACCATTGGAGGTATTAACTCGTAACAAATATAACATAAAATTGGAGAAAGACATTTAAAAATTTAGAATATTCTGATTAGAATTGTCGTAGGACCCCATGGTCCCTTTACAGTTACAGGCAATAGCGAGCCCCTAGCCAACACTTTCAGTGTTCTTGTAGCTAAGAGACCATTACTTCCGTTGGATAGACGAGGTCTGACCGCCCACATCCTTTGGGTATGATTTTTTTTTTGTTTATTTGTTTGTTTGTTTTGTTGCCGAGGACATGCCTTGGTCAAATGGAGTCGAGGACACGGCCTCGCCCTCCCACTCTACTAACACAAAGGACTTCATGAATTTAAAATAAAAGCAAGTTTTTTTTTTTAATTTTTATTCGACAAAATTGATCAAGGCAAGCCATGATCTATAGTTCCACAAATCCTGCTATGGATCTTCTACTTCTTAGCGGATGACTTGTTTTTTTACGTTATGCGGACTCATTTATCAACTCCTTGTCTCATTCCTCTACGAGATGGTCATATTCACTACAAGAAAAATGCACATAGACAACGGTTAAAAACCATTGTCTTTGAGATAAAATTTCTGTTGTTGTAAGTCCCGCTCAAAGACAACGGTTTTTTACCGTTGTCTTTTCTAGAAAAGACAACGGTAAAAAACCGTTGTCTATAGAGTGTTGTTGAAAGTCACACACATAGACAACAGTTTTTAACCGTTGTCTTTTCTAGAAAAGACAATGATTTTTAACCATTGTCTATTGAGTGTTGTTGAATCCGGTGTTGTTAAAAGTCCCGAGTAAAGACAACGGTTTTTAACCGTTGTCTTTTCTATAATAGACAACGGTTTTAAACCGTTGTCTTTTGAGTATTGTTGAAACCGGTGTTGTTGTAAGTCCTAAACAAAGACAACAGCTTTTAACTGTTGTCTTTTATAGAAAAGACAATGGTTTTTAACTGTTGTCTATTGAGTGTTGTTGAAACCGGTGTTGTTGTAAGTCCCGAGCTAAGACAACGGTTTTGAACCGTTGTGTTTTACAGAAAAGACAACGATTTTTAACCATTGTCTATTGAGTGTTGTTGAAACAAGCGTTGTTGAAAGTCACGCTAATAGACAACAGTTTTTAACCGTTATTTTTTATATATAAAACAACTGTTAACAACAGTTTTAATATGGTTAACCGTTGTCTATTGAGTATTGTTGAAACAAACGTTTTAGTATGAGTTTTTTTTTATGTTTATTTATTTGTTAAATTATATTTTGCCAAGTGGTATGGTCTTGTGTGCTATTGCGCTAATATTGTGAGCCTAAGTTTATAATGTGGTGGTTTCGTGGTTCATTTGATGGTGTGCCAAGTGGGGTTTACTTGTGTGCCACTGTAGTGTTTCTTTTGTAACGTGAATAGTAAGCTAGATAAATAGTTGTGTACTCGACCCTTTAATATCATGTGCATATTTCCTAAATTTTGTGTGCCTGTGACGTATGAGCTGTGTGGATAACCTGAATAATAATATAAGAAGTTGTGTGCCTGACCCTTTACTATCGAGTTCATGTTCACTGCCAAAGCTCGGAAAAAAAAACATGACTAACGGAACCAATAAACCAACAGAGTGCACATAATAAATATAAGTGATGGCACGAAAACTAATATTATAACCATAAAGTGAATCCACTACATATAAACTAATAGAAACAAAAGTATAACCAAAAGTATACTAGTTGCATGACCAAAGTATAACCAACAGTAAAATAAACATGATAGTACAATGAAAAGATGAGCATACCAATAGTATCGCTATCCCATATCAAATCACCAAAAAAACACAAAAACAAACTACAAAGAATACACGAAGAAGTTGGTTGAAAGCGTAGCACACGCGCCACATTGCTCGTACGATGTGTATTAACATCAAAGTTCAACATTTCTTGCATTTTTGTTGTGTTTCCTTGTGCATACGGGCTATAAGTACAATAGATGCACAAAATTCTACCAATAACAAAAATTAATTTAAAAAAAGCATTTAGTAATCAATCTAACACTTTTTTTTTAATAAAAAATATTCCTTCAACTTTTTTTTAATCTACTTCTATTATTATTCACGCTATGCATACAACTCATACGTCACAGGTAATTCAAGTATCTACATGAAACTAATGCAAAAAAATTTGTTCCAAAAAAAAAATAATAATAATAATACAAAACAAAGTATTTGAATACGACGTAGGCACACAACTCATTCGTTACTGGCACACAATACGCAGTAAATAGGCACACACCGGTGTTCATAACCTTCAATTATTCTGGAAATTAATTAATATTTATTTCTAACTTTCCCATGTTCATTCATGGCTGTGTGTGTTTCTTTAGTTTCAATGGCCGCCATATTTTCAGACTTTTTTTCCGTCCAAACCAGCCTGCACCAATGCCATTTCACTACCATATTTATTAATGATCTCCAACTCATTATTTGTTAATTATAATCATTCCTTAATTACAATTATTCATATTGAATGCATTATTTGCCCTTAATCTATAAAA
>NXFB01001011.1:13638-29954 GCA_002525835.2 Ipomoea batatas
TTTAGGCTCGAGCTCGCCTAGCGAGCCGCTCTATATTACTATTTAGTAATGTTATGCCATGGACCCGGATCCACCTTGCAAGGTGGACCCAGGTCCATGTTCACAATTTTAGAACTCTGTGTTCATAATTTTAGAACTCTGTGTTCACAATTTTTGAACTCTATGTTCACAATTGTTGAACTCTATATTCATAATTGTTGAACTCTATATTTACAATTACAAAACTCTATGTTCACAATTTTAGGACTCTATATTCAATAGTATAACACCATTTTTGAATTTATATAACAAAATTTTGAATATAGCTAGAGTTTTAAAATTGTGAATTTATATAACAAAATTTTGAATATAGCTAGAGTTTTAAAATTGTGAACATAGAATTTTAAAATTGTGAACATAGAGTTTTTAAATTGTGAACATGAAAAGGTGGATCCGGGTCCATAGCATAATTTGCCTAGAAAGGTTTCTCATTGCCTCTAGAATTAATGTGATTGTGAAATTAGGGAATTATTTGACTTTTATTTGGTTAGGGTCCAACTTTGTAAGAGATGTATGAAATTGATGTTTGGTTAAATAAAATTGTTGTCTTAAACGGACGCTTAAAGACAACGATTTTAAAAAATCGTTGTCTTTGTAGTGTTGTGTATTTAAGTGTGCTTAAAGACAACACACCAATGACAATGATAAAATAAAACCGTTGTCTTTTATAAAAAAACAAAAAAACAAAAACAAAATACACATAGACAACGGTTTAAAAAAATCGTTGTCTTTGAAGCATTGTGTATCAAAGTGAGCTTAAAAACAACACACCAATGATAACGGTTAGATAAAACCGTTGTCTAAAAAAAAAGCGGTGCACAAAGACAACGGTTAAAACAAAAACTGTTGTCTTTGAACTATTGTGTATTTAAGTGCACTTAATGACAACACACAAACGACAACGGTTAAAAAAAACCGTTGTTTTTTTTTTTTAAAGGTTGGCAAAGACAACAGTTTTAAAACATTGTTGTCTTAGTATTGTTGTGTATTCAAGTGCATCTAAAGACAACACACCAACGATAACGGTTACATAAAACTGTTGTCTTTTATTAAAAAAAAATGCACATAGATAACGGTTTTTTAAAACTATTGTCTTTGTGGTGTTGTCTTTTAACAAAATGCACAAAGACAACACACCTACGACAACAGTTATATAAAACATTTGTCTTTTATTTTAAAAAATGCAGAAAGACAACGGTTTTTCAAAACCGTTGTCTTTATGGTGTTATTTTTTCACAAAATGCACAAAGACAACACATCAACGACAACGGTTAATTAAAACTGTTGCCTTTTATTAAAAAAAAAAATACAAACAGACAACAATTTTTTAAAACCGTTGTCTTTGTGGTGTTGTCTTTTGACAAAATGCACAAAGACAACACACCAACAACAACAGTTACATAAAACTGTTGTCTTTTATTAAAAAAAATGCACAAAGACAACGATTTTTTAAACGGTTGTCTTTGTGGTGTTGTCTTTTGACAAAATGCATAAAGACAACACACCAACGACAATGGTTACATAAAACCGTTGACTTTTATTAAAAAAACAACGGTTTTTTTAAAACCGTTGTCTTTGTGGTGTTGTCTTTTGACAAAATGCACAAAGACAACACACTAAAGACAACGGTTCAGTAAAAACTGTTGTCTTTGACAAAAGTGTTGCGTCAAAGACAACGGTTTTGGACAAAATTGTTGTCTTTTACACAAAAGACAACACTTTTGTAAAAAAACTGTTGTCTTTGTAATGTTGTCTTTGAGCATTTTTCTTGTAGTGATTCCATCTTTTTCAAAGTGGATGGCTCAGGACCCTCACCCTTTCGCCACACATTTTTGAGTTGGCCTTACTATCCTAGGCGCTTCACAAACTAACTAAAGTATCCCCTCTGAATGAGCTCCTCTATCTGTCTCTTCAGAACGTGACACGCGTTAATGTTGTGGCCAACCTGTCAGTGGAACTAACAGTATTTGGTTTGGTATACCTTCGAAGAAACTTTCATGAGTTCCTCTAGAAATTGCACTATCCCCATCACTTCGGCTTGATCTAAGATCACACTAACTGGATGGGAGAGTGGGCTTAAAAGACACAAGGGGACCAAACGCGGTCTTCTTGAGAACTGATCCTTACCTTGTTTCTTTAATGGAGCTGAACCCGACACCTAGTTAGTTGGACCTGTTTTCTCATATTTTCTTCTTGCCTTGCCTTCCTCATTTTCTCTTTTCTTCTTATCAGCCTCCTCCGCTTCTGTGTAGCAGTTTGCCGTTCTCATCAAATCCTCGTAGAAACGAGGAGGGTGAGTGTTTAGCTGCCTGTGAAAATCTCTATACCTAAGCGCTTGGATAAATATTGGGATTGCTGCCTTCAAGTCAAAGTCATATACGATGTTGACCTCTTTATTCTATCTATTACTGAAATACCTTATGCTTTTGCCTCTACTCTATCTTACGGTGCATAGGTGAGAGAAGTGCTTCCTTCGCTGAATGTTGTTAGAGAAATGTGCCAAAAAGTTGTTTGATAGCTCGACGAAGCTTTGTATTTACCCATCTGGGATTGCGCTGAAGCAATCGATTGCGCTGAATAAATCCGTCGCTAAATCCGTCGTTATTTCCGCGTTTTTTTGTAGTGATCCTAGCCCGTCCCATCCAAAGTGGACAAGAATGCTCTGTACATGATCGCGTCATCTGCCCCAACAATCACCACAACCGCCTTGTATCGCATCATTTATGTGCATAGGTTAGAGGTCCTGGTGTAAACCTTGATAACTGGAAGTCTGAAATCCTTTGGAAGGGGCGCGTACATTATACTCGAGGTAAATGGTGCGACCATCCTTATTAGGAGCTATGGTGATTGTTCCTTCACCCCTATTTTCTTTTCTAACTCCTTTATTTTCCTCTGTAGCCGCTCCACCACCTCTTCCTACAGGTTTTGGGTTCGCTTATGCACAGTGGACTGACGGGGAGTTGAGCCTCCAGACTCACCCACATTTTCTGATCGTGGAGGCCGCTCTCCCTCACCCACTGTCCCTGGTGCAGTTCCTTGGTGGATAACCGCTTGATCCTTAGCTTTGGCCCTAACCTCTTTTACATTGGCATCTTCTCGTTCAATCACTCTAGGACGACCCTAGAGGCGACTAGCCACTATCTAACCGAGCCGTCCACTTGAACACCTTCCACTCAGCCCCTCGTTTCCATTCCCTCTAAAGCGAGGTTGAGTTTTAGGACAGTCGCGGTTGCATGGGTCACACCGCGACACTGGGTCCTATCTTGCCGTAACACTATCATTTCATCCTGCTACGCAGGTGCCTGTGGCACTTAACCTTAAATTCTTGCCACCAATTGGGTTAGCGCTGCCGCTACCTGCTGAATGGCTTAGGTAGTCACCTGGAGATCCACAGGTGGTACCAGTGTCTCGGGCTCTTGCTATCATCCACCACGGTTGTTGTTGAGCTAGTCCCGAAGGTCACGCAAGTTCATCGGTCGGGCGTCCATGCTAGTGTTGTCGTTGCGGTTGCGATTTAGGCTACGGGAACTATGGGAGCCACCACTTGATCTAGATTGTGCCATATGCTTGTATGATGAGAAACGTGAAGTATTCAGCTTGCTTGAGAGTTGATCTTAGGCTCTCAATGAAAGCACCAATGACAGTAAATATGTCACTGGAGTATATTTGGAAAGTATTGTTTCATATTGCTATGTTCATAGTACAATATTTTGAGTGTGTCCCTCCATCGTCGCAAGGACTTTGACTTTTATACAATACAATGGTAACCGTTACAATAATTATAGCAATGATCTTCTAATAAACACGCCGCTCTCATTCATAAGTGTTTTGGTTCATAACTGCTAAGTGCATTGGCTCTACATTTAATGCTCAACTCCTGACCGTTTTTGTTTGATTGCCTTAATTGCCTTGACGAGTTCGGATCTGGTCTAGTTGCATGTCCTATTATCCTGTCACACTTGATAGAGTAATAAAATTACACAAAGATTCTTTAGTAGAACTGAAAAAGTCTCATAAACTATTAAAAGAATACACGATAAAATTCATGATACCCATCATAAAGAAATAATCCAACAAATAAATGAATTTACTCCGCAGATACAAGAATATGAAATGATAATTAAATATTTAGAAACCTACCTTCAAAAGTCATTTTCAGATTTTCAAACTAACACTAAATATAATAAATAAATTATCANTAGTGAGTAGAGCTTTCTCTTTTGGTATCATTTCTGGTGACCTTGGATCAGTGAGAACACGATTTGGATTAACCTGTAGTATTTGGATGGGTCCATCAGTTATCACGTCCCACATTTCATCATGCATGGCAGATAAGTGAGCCTGCATGCGCACTTTCCAGTCATCAAACTTATCCAGGTTAAACATAAGAAAATGTCTATGATGTTCCATTTTAGACATGGTGCAAAGTTTCAAAATATTTTGATAAAATTTTTAAAGAGGATCACCAGGCAGTATACACAGAGTGTTCACCGTTCAAGGTAACTGCTCTGATACCACTTGTTGGTCCCGGTGAAAGTGTTATGAGTCTAGAAGGGGGGGTTGAATAGACTCAAGGGAATTTTGAAAACTTTTTAGAGTTAATCGTAGCGGAAAGAGTTATATCAAAATTTTATCTTTTATGTTGCACTAGGGTTTTTCTTATCGAAAAAGTTAGGTTTAAGTTATGTATGCAATGCAATGCGTAGAGTAAATAAAAAGGATAGAGAGAGAGAGAGTTTTTATAGTGGTTCGGCTGTTAACAAAGCCTACTCCACTCTTCTTCACAACACGTGAAGGTTTGCACTATATTTCCCTTATAGTACAATCTCCGTTACAACAAGCTCCTTTGATCACTAAGCCCGGCAGCTTTGTTGTGGTAGGTTTTTCAACTTCTTTCAAGTTTACTCCGCCTCTTTCTACTTCACTTGTAGAGATGGTTGAATAAGTAGATAGATCTCCAACTTGGAATTCTTGAGCTTTCCTTCTTTAAGCTCACAAGAACTTCCAAATAAACTGAATAAAACTTAGTAAGCTTGTGGATATCGCACTGGAAATTTTCACTTGAACAACAATATTTCGCGTAATTCAACCTTGTCAAAGTGAGATGGGACAAGGGTATTTATAGGTGGAATTTCAGATCCGTTGGAGGGAGATCGAAATTCAAAACCTATTGTCCAGTGAGTATTATGCAATGGGTAATATTTTCTCCTTTTTCAGAATGTCAGTACTTTCTAGCCGTTTGTCCACTTTTAGAAAAGGACAAAGTACCTTTTGTCCCTCAAAAAGGTGACAATCATTAAATGCTCCTTGGGATCATTGCATAGGACCCAAAATGACATTCAGTTATACCCATCTTCAAGGCAATAGAAAAGACAACTTATCAGAGAATGTATTTGCCTTGGTTGAGAGAATGATTGACTCTATCATTCTTTCCTTAACTCCTCGAGTCAATCACATCCTTGATTGCTCGGTTATGGAATCTTGGCCCTTCCCGGTTTTGGCCTAAGATCCAAATCTTCGTGTCTTCGTGTCTTTGAGTCTTCGAGTCTTCGAGTGAAACATTTCTCTGTTGAAATCTTTACATATTCGGTGAGAGCCGAATCCTTAGATAGCTTAAGACTTCGTTTGCCTTACTGGATTGACATAAATAAGCAAAAACTATTATAAGACACTTAAGAAAAGTTGGGGGTCTCCTCGTATAGCTTGGTATCATCAAAATTAACTACTCGGGGTTCCTAACACGTGTCGGTTTCTGGACCATATTATGTGGTTCGAGGGTGAGTGGCACGTTGTCTGGGGCACCTACACGGGCCAAGTGTACCACTCGTTAGACTAGGTAGAGTCTAGAGTGGGGGTTCAGTCAGTGCTTTTTGTGTACATGTATCTTTTGTAGAGGTGCTAACTCTAGAATGGTTGTCGAGGCTGGGTCTTATTAAACTCTCTTGATGGGTTGTATTTATAAACCCTTGTTTCTTTTGGTAGTTTGTTTAACTACACTTTTATCTATGCTATAAAATGCATTATCATTTTGATGGTTATGTGATAGTGTGCTTTATCCTTATCTTTAGCCTGTGCATCTAGAATAAATCCTATCTGAATATGATCGGGTTTAGTCTAGGTGTGGCGGTAACTACTCCGGTTGTTCGGTATAGCCGAGTCGGGGTGTTACAGTAGTACTAAAAAAAAAAACTCAAGTACAAATTTGAAGCGACAAGAAGAAAGGCTGGAACAACAACAAGAAAAGGAGAAAAATATGCCCAAAAAAAGGATAAAAATATGTTTATCATTCAGCTTATTCAACTATGATGAAACGCAAAGAACAAAGGGTGACCGAACTAAGAGTAAGTTCACTTACACAGAATCAATGTTGTAAAAATCGCGCCTAGGTAGGCAGTGACCGGCCACCTAGGATTTTGGCAGAATCACCATTCTAGGCGGTTGGACGCCTAGGCGCCCAATTAGGCACTGACTAGGTCGCAGCGGACTAGGCGGGCGTCTATGTTGTCGGTTAGCTATTTTTCCATGTTTTTTAAATGAGTTATTTTTGCTCAAACTGATGTCACTTTTAGTGAAATAATTCCAAATTGTTCAAACCGGTCACAAATCCAAAAATGTAATTAAAAAAAATTCAAAATCAGGTACTCTAATATCAATACTTTGTGAGTTGTGACTTTGTGTTATGTTTTGATTCTTTAAATCTTTATACAATTTACTCCCTCCGTCCCATTTTGGTTGTCTGGTTCGTTTAACGAGGCTTGACTGAAGTTATTTTTAATCCAATTTTTCATAATACTAAGTTTATCATTAATATATAAAGTTTATATATTTAGAAACTACATTAAAAGTACTATTAAACACAAAAAATTAAATTTAAAAATATAACAAATTACTAAAGAAAATAAGTAATGAAGAAAGAATTGGTTTGACCAATGAATAGTAAATATGACAGGTAAAATGGGACAGAGGGAGTATAATTTTAGATGTTTTTAGGTTAATATTTAATATTTTTATACTAACTATTAAAATATTAAATAGTTTATAATTACCGAGTATTAAATAATTTTTGCCAAATGGACAGTTAAGAGAGGGAGAGATAGCGCACTGCCATTTTTGTCGGATTCACAGAATTACACATCCAAAGTAAAAGAAAGCATTAACATCTACCTCTTTTTTATTTTATTTTATTTTTTCTTAAATAGCATCTACCTAAAAGTTAGGAAATTTTGTAGGGTTAGGAAATTTGTTAGAGGTGCCTAAAAGTTACTCCCTCTGTCCCATTTTACCTGTCCTATTTACTATTCATTGGTCAAAGCAACTCTTTCNCAAATTAATCTTCAAAATATTGCTCCAACCTTGGCTCTTTCTATTTTAGATTATTTGTTTTCCAAAAATAACTTGAGCTCTCATATATTCCCTTAGGAATATTTGATTCGGCTATCTTGAATTAATTCTGGGGTTGAGATCTTTGTGAAATTGCTTCTGTAGTTTAATCTCTTGAATTGCATCTCCAAATTAATTTCATTTTGAAATTGGATGGATCCCTTGTGAATTTCAGCCGTTGCACTTTCATCCTTTAATTAAAGTTATGAAACTTCAGCACTTCGAAATTGTAGTTCCTGAAATCTTATCCCATTGCATTTTACTTGAAATCTCATCCCTTTATCTTGTAGAATTCATCCGTTCGAAACTGTAGCCCTTGGAAACTGATCCCATGTAAACTTCATCCCATAGAAATCTCATTGATAAACATTATTTTTAGGATTATTTTAAATAATATATCTTTTTATTATTAATTTGCTATAGTTAGCTATTTTTATACCTATTTCTATTTATTATTGTTATAAGTAGCTTTGTTAATATTATTCAACTTTAGAGTTGTTTTTGTTATTAAATTTATTTATTTATTATTTGAATTCTATTAGGACAATAATTCTTTGATTATTTAATAAAATTATTATTATTATTATTATTATATTTTATTTTGTCTATCATACGGAATTTTATCTCGCGTGAGAAGTCCGAATTCGCAATTCGCAGCAGCAGATGTTGACGCTAGGAATGAACGATTTTCTCTAAACGTCCGGAATGCTACAAGTCTGCAACGGAATGAGCGAAGTCATAGAAAGGGAAGAGAGCGGAGGAGTATAAATGGAGGCCAAAAGTCGAAGGGAAATCATCAATCCCGGAAGATTATTTAATTTGCGATCGACGTTCGAACCAGGCAGGCTGAATTTTATTGGAGTCAAGCTGGCAGCTTCCTTGGTTTTGATCGACGATAACAACAATTTAGGTGGACATTTGACGACGATATGATGGAATTCGTTTCTCCAGAAATTTAATTCCGGTCGGCGGCACGGTGATTTCCGAGTGCAGCAACTTCGCAATTTCTTCTTCTCTCCAACAAAGCAATAGTGATTTCAATTTGGCTTAATTATGCATTACGTGGCAATTTCACATTCAATATGGTGGCACTAACTTGTGATTTACTCCCAGGTTCCCATTTTGCAACCTTATTTTCATTATTTTTAATTTCTTATTTCTGTTCTTGTTCTCTACATAGTATTTAATTCAGTTTTCACTATTGATATTGCACTTATATTGCATTTTGAGCACTTTAAATCATTAAGTCAATTATTTTCAAGTCTTTAAATTGCATAGTATCAATTCCCTGTGGGTTCGACCCTTGCTTTTGCACACTATTACTACAGTTCGTGCGTGCACTTGCGAGGATAATATTAAAATTGTCCATCACTCATCCCTAGGCAATTTCGAATTTCTTCTCCAGACATCTCATCCCATGTTGAATTGCATCCCAATCTCTAATTTTGAAATCTCATCTCATGTTGAATTGCATCCCAAGTTCTAATTTTGAAATCTCATCTCATGGTGAATTCTGGCCTTCAAAATCTCCTCCCATGAAACCTCTGCCCATGAAATTTCACCTCATGAAATCTCATCCCATAAACATTGAATCTCATCCCTTGAACCCATCTCATCCCATAAATATTGAATCTCATCCCTTGAACTTCATCTGGGTTTCACGCCATTTTCCCATCTCATGGTGAATTTCTACCCTTTGAAATCTCTTCCCATGAAACAACTTATCCCTTGAACTTCATATGGGTTTCACGCCATTTTCCCATCTCATGGTGAATTTTTGCCTTTCGAAATCTCTTCCCGTGAAACCTATCCCTTGAACTTCATTTGGTTTTCACGTCATTTTCTTGGGATTAATTTCAAATTAATCTTCATCCCATACTTTGGCTCTTTAGGCAATTTTGACTTCCTTCAAAATTTACCTTATAAAATGTAATTAGCAGGGTTTAATCCTTGGTATTGCCTAACTAAGATTAAGCTTATTAACCACTCCATCTTTACAGATCTTTGGTTAATTAATTATTCTTTTTTATGTAATTCCTTCCTTGATCTACATGCATACTTTCAATGCCATCATCTTCACCAATATTGCATTGTCGAATTTTTTTCTCTTCTTTTGAGCATGATGCTCTTCAAAGCTTATCTTCATGGCTTTGAATATCTCCATATTATTTTCTTGAGATGGTTATTGAAATTATTTCTCTTTTCCTTGACTTTTCCCTTTCGATCTTAACCACGCTTAATACTAGAAATAAAACCTTGGGGATCTAATTTTGTTTTTAGTACATTTTGGCATATCAAAATCTATTATATTTTATTCCTAACACATACGTACGTAGATAGTAAGATAGAATCAAAGAGAGTTCCAATCCACCACATATACAACATAATCCACCATAGAGCCCATCAAGGCATAATCAATGTAAGTACAATCCACCAAATGAAATAGAGAGAGATCCACCAATAAAATCCACCAATAGTATCAAATACCAAGTACCAATGTGAGCCAGATAAGGTAGGGTTTCGCCACTGCTACACCCTTAGTGAACGGTGTTCCCCACACAACAACCGTCACCTCCGCATCATAACGGACCTTACTACAATAGAAACAAATCTAGTACTTTAAGTGTATACACCCCCTATTGGGATTCCAAGCCCAACGGGTTACTAACTATTTCTTACACCCGAGATTCGTTTCTACTTGGTGCCCAAAATATCTGTTGGTTTTATGACTACGGGGTAGCCAATGGTAGGCCAACACTACCGTAAAATGAAAATTGGATCGCTGTAAAATAAATTCTACGAATAATAAATCTAGGAACAGAGGACAAAAAATGATAACTAGGAAGCCTAATTGATAATTGAAAATAAGAAGAGAAATGAATTGAAAATCAAATAGGAGAAAGAATAAATTGGCTTTGATTAGCCTATGAATTGATTCTGAATGGAATGAATAAGTTTGAAGGGTTAGGGTCCTTTATATAGGTGTAGGACCTGATCCTGCAGGAATATAATATTACATCAATAATTCAATACAATAATTCAATAATAATTCAATACAAATAATATTTAATTCGGGGTTGATCTTGGACTGAGCTGAAATTCTGATTGGGCTTCATGTATGATCTGGATAACCATATATTGGGCCTCATATCTTTATGGGCCGTAGTACCATATCCAACATCTAGTCCCTCACTTTCTTGTGGCTCATGAAGTGATGGCATAAGAAAATAGAAAATAAATACCAAGTCTGCGTCTGCTACGGACATCTTAATAGTCCATGTTAGCCCCTTGAGTCCGAGTTGAGTATAAGGGGTGTGATTTACGCTGGTTGCCTCGTTAAAAACCTTAGACCAAGAAAAACTCAGTGGGAAAAAATTTAGCTAAGGGAAAAAGAGTACAACCATGAGCGCAATCTTTAGGACTGTGAGGGATCTTCTTGAATTGTTTATGCAATCATGTTGCCTCAGTTGGCTGGATCTTCAAATGAGTGTCCTGTCAGGAAACGAGCGCGGATCTTGCATTGTATATCAACCAGTTTTCAAGGAGTGTAAAGAATGCAAGAACTTATCGATATGAAGATCAATCATCCAAAGATTCAGGACCAAGTGAAAACTTTCCTATGACCAACAAATCATCGCATGAATTTGAAATAGCTGAAATTTTTGTTTATCCAAAATTCAGAATGCAGATGGAACTCCACCGAGTTAAGGGTTCAATTTGAGCAATTTGGTGGTAGATAACCCATGGATATATATATTAGCTCATGGTCCTGGATCGGGGAAAACTTCTTCGATCATGAGTTTCCTTTTGCTAAGAAAATACCATTTGCCGAGTAGCGGAATAATATCGCCTTCGAGCGGTTGAAATAATATCGACCGCCAAGGGCGGTATGCATGTTGATCACCAAGAGGTGAGAAAAGATAGTAACCGCTAGGGGTGGTATGTATGTGTCGATCACCGAGAGGTGAGAGAAGATAGCATTAACCACTGGGGGTGGTATATATGCCAAACATATATCATCCTGCAAAACTTAAAACCACAATAATGCAAACGATGCAATGCATGCCTTTCCTGAATATTTAGTTTTCTATTAACCTTGTTTTCCTAATAGGTTGCAACCTTTCTTATGAACTACTGTCATTAACATTTGTAAAATAAAAGATGAAAGCAAAAAGGTTAAGTGATGCTTAGATCAACCGCTCATGTCTCCGTTTATGTGAGCACTCCTAACCATCCTTAGCCTGCAGCTGATTACAATTTACCATCCTCCTTCTTTGCCATCCTCAGTCCGAAACCGAACTACTAATTTGCCCACCAATATGTTTGAATGGTCCTGGTTACCATTCACTTCGACCATACGATCAGAATTTTGTATAATCAACCACCTTCGCTCTAAGGGATAATTTTGTTGTATCCCGACCCTTTTACGAGCCGATAGATCATTCTAATTTATCGTATCATTTAAGCGGCTAGTATACCACCCAAATTTATACTTGTTAAGGAACAAGAATACAAGATACACTTGTTGACTGCTGAGATGCAGGATAGACTCATCACTGAAAAACATATCACTGAGAAGCGAAATAAGCTCATCGCTGTAAAGCGATATAGATTCATCGCTGAAAAGCGGTATAGATTTACTGCTGAAAAGCGGCATCGCTGATAAGCGGAATAGATTCATCACTGAAAAGCGGCATCATTGAGAAGCGGGATAAAGGTATATATTGTCGAGAGGGGTATCTACTTGTTCTAAGTCGCATATCCTTGGAATAAAAATGGGGAACCCCTTAGGATTTGCGTCCCGTACTACAATACGAGTGGAGGACTCCGTAGTGTCCATTTTCCATTATATAACTTGAATGGAGGACTCCATAGGGTCCACTTTCCATTCTATAATTTGAATGGAGGACTCCATATAGGGTCCAATTTCCATTCTACAGTTTGAATGAAGGACTCCGTAGGGTCCAGGGAATTCCATAGGATCTACTTTCGTTCTATAATTTGAATGGGGGACTCCGTAGCCCATAGAGTCCAGTGGACTTTGTAGGGTCCATTTCCCATTCTTAGGATTTGAATGGTAGGACTGCATAGGGTCCATTTTTCATTCTATAATTCGAATGAAGGACTCCATAGGATCCCTTTTCAACTATATAACTTAAGTGTAATATAAAAGATTCATTGCCTCGTAAAAGTATGAATAAATAACTCATTTAATAACTTTTACCTCTCTCAACTTTGATGGAATATCAAATTCATCGCTAGCGTATGAAGGCATCTTTGATGGGTAGATCATCATTTTATAGGAGACTCATTGTTCAGGATTGCTCGGCCGCTATCTCTGGAGCTATTCATTCTCCTTTCTTTGGTGGGAAGATCGGACATCGTCGCCATTTATTGTACTTAATTGATATACTTGATATATTCGACCGACTGCAAATCTTGGATCTACGCACATCCAATTCTAGGGACTTATGCAAATCTGACTCTAGGAACTGTTCAAGTCTGCCTTCGGATATATTTGACCGCCTGCAGATCTCAGATCTTTGCAAATCAGATTTTTAGGGAACCACGAAAGTCCACCCTTATAACCCTGCAAGTCTGCTTTTCGAGAAACCGTACAGGTCCATCCCTAGGGAACCATTCAGGTCCATCTCTGAGGAACTATGTAATTTCGACTCTGAGAAATTGTATCAGTCCAATTCCGAGGAACTATGCAAGTCCGACTCCGAGGAACCGTGTAAGTCCAACTATGGGGAACCATGCAAGTCTGACTCTGGGAACCGTGCAAGTTCGACTCCGATGAACCGTGCAAGTCCAACTCTGAGAACTGTGCAAGTCCAATTCTGGGCAACCGTGCAAGTCCGACTCTGGGAACCGTGCAAATTCGACTCTGGGAACCGTGCAAATTTGACCCCAAGGAATTGGGCAAGTCTAACTCCGCGAGACCGTGCAAGTTTTCCTTCGGGGATTTATTACTGGCATCCTTGATCATTGTTGGGGTCTTCATCTTCGTGGGTTCACAATATAGTAGTAGGAATATATGGGAAAAATATTCCCGTATATTGTGTGGGGTACACGCAGATGATATATGTATTTATATATAATAATAATATAATATATATTGTAATGATATAATATAAATAATTAAAGAGGGTGGGAGACACGTTTGTCTCCCATCTCTAATAATAATTATTATATATTTGTTTATAATATAGTAATATATTATATAAAATATATATATATCTAAACAAAAGATTAGGTAGAGCTTTTGGCTTTTGGCAGAAAGCTGCAACCTTTTTCTTTTAATATTTTTTTTAATAACATATCAAAATAATTGTATTATATAATGTATATATAATGATACGGTAGCAGCTGACCATGTGCCACTTTCTCGCCACTTGCAGCAATCAATATATTTTTGCCATCTTTGGTTTTGTCTATTCAACAAAACCATGTGCCGCATGAATTACCAGCTTCCATCCTCTTCTTCACTTATTAACAACATCAACCCTACTGTCGACAGCTGCTGCGGTAAGGATGACTGTCGCCGCTAATGGCGTGGTGGCGTTGCGTTTAGTGGTGTTGTGTCCAATGGTGATGGCGTTCATCATCGTTCGCCTGTGAAGACCCCAGCTACCCATAGCCAATGTCGTCGCTACTGGTGGTGTGCGAACGACGGTCTCCTGGTGACGGCGACCTCCTTCTCGAGTGGTAATGTTAATGGACATACATCTCATAATCCGTCTGGATTTTCCGACATTAGCTGTGCCACGTGGAACACCCTACGCACCCTTCTATCGCTTGAAACAACTTTTCGGGTTGCTCAGATCAGCGATGAAGATCCGGAGCCTCTTCGGTGTGCCTTCCAGGTTTGTAAGAAAGCTCATGTCTTTGGGGTTCCCGCCGGGGTAAGATCTCACTGTGGAGTTCACGGCGTAGCCTTGTTGGAAGAGTTTTATGATGAGGCGTAATGCTAAAGACCCAATCTCTCCGGTTACACAAATTCGATCCCTTTTCCTCTGGTGAGCTGCAGCGATGACTATTTCCTTCTGGTTGGGTGTCGAAGGGTGATGATGACGGCGATTGTGAAGCTCTAGTGGTGGTAGTCCGGTTGATAATGGTGAATCAGCTGCTGTTGTCTGATGATATGATGGTATGATGATTCTCATCATGGTGATAACTGTCATGATGATGATCATCATCATAATAATGTAGATGATGGTCATCATGATGGCAAAGGTGATGCTGGTTTGATGGAAGTGAATTCAAGATTTGATTGAAAGGGTAAAGGTTTGAATCTCAGGTTCAATATTTTTGTTCTGAAAGAGAACGTGACTTTTATGACTAATGAAAATTGGATCGCTGTAAAATAAAATCTACGAATAATAAATCTAGGAACAGAGGACAAAAAGTGATAACTAAGAAGCCTAATTGATAATTTGATAATTGGAAATAAGAAGAGAAATGAATTGAAAATCAAATAGGACCTGACCCTACAGGAATATAATATTACATCAATAATTCAATACAAATAATATTTAATTCGGGGTTGATCTTGGACTGAGCTGTACTTCTGATTGGGCTTCATGTATGATCTGGATTACCATATATTTTGGGCCTCATATCTTTATGGGTCGTAGTACCATATCCAACAATATCTACTAGAGCCAAAGGCCCACAAATCTCAAACCAATCATGTCATAGTAAGTCACCACATGTCATACTTGGCCGGTAAGCCCCATACCTCGAGATCAAAACCCTTGTCTCATCAACGAAGGACCGCATAAAGGTCCCATTGTATCTCGTACTGCCATACCTCGTACATGATCACATTTTCCTCTACCATCTTTGCTTTCCCCGCCTTGGTATTGAACCACGAGGCCACCATGTTACTCATATGCTACTGAGCATAAACCTCAGCGTCTTATTTGAAGGCGTCTAAGCCTTTGTAAAGGGAAACGACCCATACAAGCTCCTTGGCATGCCTCTTCCTCTCAACTTCTCATGTGGTGATGGTCTTGTGATAGCCTGATAGGATGCTTTCTCCACCTCGAAGAGCTTACTTGTCTCTGCCAAACACTTGATGGCCGCCTCCAAACTACCTTTGGTAGCCTCCCACTCCTCAAGCCAGGCAACACTGTGCAGAAGCCCCTGAAGGTGAAGAAATTGAATGAAGGAGAACAACTATGAGCATACACCAGCATATCTCACGTACTCGTGCATTCCCTTCAAGAAACAGCGGGGTAGTAGGAAGGTTGACTAGTTGAGGCTCCGGCTCGAACTAGCGGAGAAAGCAAGCAGAGTAGAATTCAGGTTACCTAAGATGGAGGCGGTAGGATGGGGTTGGGTCCTCACGACGGCGGCCGGCGCTCGGGCAACTTGGCTACCAGTGTCAATCCTAGTCATTTATCTTTTAGAGGTAGGGTCGCACTCTTTCATCACCCTGCATGCATGTTCCCCATGTGAAACCATGGTGGTAGTCCTCCCTATAGCAAAATAACTACATGATTAGTCAAATATACCCCAAGGCAATATATAAAAGGAGGAAAAACGAGTAGATCAAGAACCTCCGGGCTCAATGGGTGGAGCTTGACCTTAGTGATGGGGAAGACGACCTCGACCTCGACCTCGGTAGAGGAGAAGACGGTCTTGGTGTCATCCGAGCCCTCAGCTTCGCTCGAGGGGGTTTCCAATTTTTATTAAAAGTTTTGGAATCTTCGAAAATCTTCATGCTAGGGCGTGCTGAGAGGAACATGAATCCCTTACCCTTTGGGGCTAAAGACCCACCAGCTTGGAAGAGGTAGTGGAAGAATTCAAGGGTAGGGTAAACCCCAATAACCTCACAACGAAGGATGAAAGCTAGAAGTATGAGGTGGGAGTTGGAGACCAATTTCCCC